>VMDR010011745.1:0-27890 GCA_007922815.1 Macrotus californicus | reverse complement strand
AGGTTTGTTGTTCCACTTATTTATTCAATCATCAGTCACTTCTTGTATGTGCCCTGACTGGAGATTCAGCCCGCAACCTTGGTGTATTGGGACGATGCTCTAACCAACTGAGCTACCCAGCTAGGGCCTGACCGTAGTTTTTTACTGGGTTGTAGTCTATTCTGACTATGCCCTAATGGAATCGGGACAGAATAAAACTACTGCAAACAAAAAGGAAATACAAATAGAAACACTGAACCTCAGGACCCCTTCATGCACGCCTCCATTTTTTTTTCACCAAGCTACATTTAATACAGAGGTGACTTCGTGTCTCATGTCCTCACTTGTGCTCCTTGAAGTGGCTTCAGCTCCCCTGTACAAAGAGGAGAGCACAGTAGAGCAGCTGTCACCTTTGATCTTCCAAAGTCAGAGAAGAAATTTGGCGATGGTGGGCGTCGTGTCATCAAGCAAACCACAGGGAGAGTGGAGGAGCAAAAACATATCTTCAGAATGTTTTCGTCGTGTTGTTTACGTCCTCACGGTGCAAATGAGATCAATATGAGTTAAACTCAGCAGACTTTCATTCGGTAGACGAAGGAGGAAGGGTTTCAATGGGTTTAAGGGTTAATAGGTGGAGGCTCATTAGGAAGCAACACACGTACTAGGGTCGGGGAGAGATTCACAGCATGTAGACGCAGCCATCCTGTATCGACTCCCCTATCGCTGTGATTGCCTGTCACCCTCCAAACAGCACTTGGCTCGCTTTTATTGTCTCTATTTCTGTCATCCGTTTTGTAACTACAGAGGCAAGATTCACTCGGAAAGACTGGCATTGCAGCACTGCATTTACTGTAACGTCTGAAAAGGGGGTTGGTTCTCCACGCCACGCCCAGAGTGGTGCTCTGAAAGTGGAGACTGTTACAGTTTCCCTAGGGTGCTCCTGCTCTTTGGAGTCAAAAGACAAAGACAAAGGATACTTAGCCCGTACAATACTTGTTAGCTGAGTACCAGGCAGCTACAGTTTAAAATCTCTCCCCCTAACTGGCTTCTGATGGGTTTGTCCCCTCGTTCTGCAGAAGCGGTAAATAAAGATTTGTCCTTTTCTTGATTTTTGTCAGGTAATAAAAAACAATCAATTTTTGAAGGTAATTTTCTATTCATATTTCTCTAATGCCTGCAATTATGAAAAATTTTTATGTCACAACACATTCTAGAGATGTTAGCTCTGCCAAGGGTGTCCAACGTTTTGGCATCTCTGGGCCACCCTGGAAGGAGAGTTGTCTGGGCCACACATTAACTACACTGGGACACACAGTCACCAAAATATGTCATAATGTTTTAAGTAAACTTACAATTTTGTGTTGGGCCGCATTCACAGCCATCCTGGGCAGCATGGAGCCCATGGGCCGCAAGTTGGACACCATGCTAGGCTAGACTGATGGGAACCTGCACTATTACAGGGAAGGAAACACGGTTTCAGGCTCTTGACTCAAAAGCGAGTGATTAAAACATACCATTTGTTTTCATGTTGATGGGATTGTGATTTTAGTTCTCAAGCCTTCAGCAGAAAACGTGTTGGAAGCATAAGGAACCTTCAAAAACGCTAGAAGAGAATGAGGGAGAGAGGAAGGGAGAGAGGGAGGGAGAGAAAGGAGAAGAAAAACCCCGTAAGGAAGTCAGAATTCTTCTTACTTCAAGGCTCTCACCTGGACTTGCAATCACCATTCTGCATATTTATACCACAGACTACAGCGGAGTCTTTAAATCGGGATTTGCCAAGATGACAAAACCATTATTGAAAGTGACAAACTAGTAGAAACCCCTGAAGGTACCAGGCTCACGCTGGTCCCCACCGAGGCTTTATCGGATGCAGAAATGAAGTCAAAATGTATTATAGAGGATCCATGGGGGGATGCCCTTACTACCTTGTCTCCTCTGTGAGCAAAATTCTCAGCCAGTGCGGCAAAAGGAACCACATCCAGGCCCCCCTGCAGCCCGCTGGCAGCCTCACTGCTCTGTGACTGCACCCCACACCCCAATCCCCAGGTCTTTGAGGCACATCAGGCACTTGCTGCTGCCAGGTTTTAGTTGGGAAGCACGTGAATCACTGAGAGAGGCTGAAGATCTGTTCTGTCACCTGACAGCTGGGTGTCTGTCTCTCCTCCTGCTGCTGCTCCCCTGAGATGAGTTCTTCCAGCTCCTGTGGCAGAGGGAGCCAGGCGTGGGAGCTGGGAGTGGTCCCCGAGAGCAGAGGGCTGTGTACCCTCCTTACTGAACTTTCCCTGGTACATGTAATGAGTCGTTTGTACACAAAATTATATGGATTTTAGGGTGATTCGTTTTCATTTTACTTTCACTTTTAACATTTTTAAATTAAATGTATTGGGTGGCAGTGGTTAGTGAGAGTACATAGGTTTCAAGTGTACAATTCTACAATTCATGATCTGTATATTGCACTGCATCCACCCAAAGTCACATCTTCCATCACTACGGATTTGACCCCCGTACCCTTTACTACTTCCCACCCCCTTCCCTCTGGGAACCACAATACTGTCTGTGTCTATGAGTTTTCATTTGTTTTTCTTGTTTTTTATTTGTTGCTTTCGGTTTTATATCCCACATGTGAGTGAAATCATATGGTAACTTTGATTTCTTTTAACTTTTTCTGTCTGACTTATTTTGCTTAGCATGATATTCCCAAGATTCATCCAAAATGGATCAAAGACCTAAAAATAAGACCTGAAACAATAAATCACATAGAAGAAAACATAGGTACTAAACGTAGGGACCTTGGTTTTAGAGAAGGCTTTAGAAACATGACCCCTGAGGCAAGAGAAGTAAAGGCAAAAGTAAATGAATGGGACTATGGGACGGAGATGCCCTTTGGAAAGGTGGTGGCTGTGCAGTTCTGCTTTCCTTAACGCTGACTGATACTCAAATGCCGTGTCTCCCTCCCTCTGCCTTCTGTAATCTGTAGTTAAGCTCCAGACCCAGGGTCAGCAGGACCTGATCGCACAGAAGGTATTTTATGTCCACGGAAAGGCGTGGGTGCTCCAAGTTCTCAGAGAGCCAGAAAGCACACAGGCAATGAGAATTAGAGATAACCTTCAGGAAACAGGAAACAGAGTTCCGCACAGATTAGGGAGGTAAATCAAAGGATTTGTGTCTCTTTGCTCAGCGGCGTCCCTCTATCCATCTTTACTGCCCTGTCAGTTTCAAGATGTACATAGCTTTCATTGAGATCTTCTGTTTAAATTTTTATTCTGTGAGGTTTCCCAAATTGCAAACTTAATAAAAGCCTCCTGCAAGTGAGTAAAAATAAAGAATTGCCCCGGCAGTAGAAAGGAACCTGTGTATGTCCAAGCCGCCATCTTCCCTGCACTCGATCCATCCATTGTCAGGGCAGATCAGCTGTGACCTTCAGCAAGAGCCAAGTACACCAAACATTCTCCAGAAGGCCCAGGCTGGCTGGGAGCAGTTTGGCAACAACCCTTCAAAATATGTTAAACTTTCTCTATGAACTTTTATTGCATAGCCTTACCTTGAGAAGTATAAGTCCAAGACAGAAAATGCCTCCCTGGATACTCATTTTTAAAGATAAATTAATCCATTGCCTCCCCAAATAGACACCATAAAAATGCTCAAAATATTCTCCGTGTGAAACGGTGCAGACCTCACACCCTGCAGTCATACTCAACGCCCTCTCCCGTGCTCCCAGTCATTTCTGTGTAGCTTTCAAAGGTCGATGTTTTCGTTTATAAACCTGCTTCTTTCAGTAGGTGGTGAGGTAGCTACTTGGAATGATTTGTATCCCCCGGCTCAGCCCCACCCCCACCGCCCCTGTTGTGAAGAGGTTCTACCTGTGGAGGTTAAAACCTTGAGTTTTGGAGCGAAACCAGCCTGCACTTGCACATGAGCTTTATCATTGCTGACTTGTGTAACTTCAGACAATTTACTGAGCCTTTCTAAGCCTCATTTTTTCATCTCTATAATGAGGTTAATGGTACCCATCAGGGTGCCTCAAGGAGGTCATCCACACAAGGTATGAACATTCAATAATCACGAACCACCGTCAACACACTGAAGTCAGGGAAATTTGCACTCATCAGCCTCTTTCACTGATACAGGGAAGGATGGTCTCCTACTCCAATCTATTCTAGTATTTACTTTAAAATATGATTGCAGAGCTCCTACTACACATGAGGAATTTGGTGCTGTTCCAAGGACTCCATACAAATCTAGCATTAAAAAACGGTGCCTGGCTTCTAAAGTTTTAGAAAACTTATAGCTAACTCTCAACCTAATCCTAAGTTTTTAATGCAAGAAAAAAAATAGGTCAGGTAAAATGTCAGGCTCAAGTCTTCAGTTACTGTTTCCCTCCCACCAGTGAATGTAAACAGGAGATTGCCACACAAACGCAGGAACCTCTGCCTCTGAGCCCTAACGCCTGGCACAGCTCAGCCCAGGCAACCTGAGCAAGGGGAACTCGCCCACCGCCACCCGCCCCCGCCCGAGATCCATTCTGGCTGATGAGCTCCCTCACCCTGAGAGCTGAGAAGCCTCTCCGGGACCTCTCTTCCTTCCCTGGGCACCAGCCTGTCTCCCACTGTAGACCAGCCTCGCTTCGGCAAGTTTTTACTAAATTTATTCTCTGTGGGATGTGTGCCGCTGGCTGGACCCGAGTGAAAGGCAAGATGCAGACCTTTACGTTCTCTGGACAGAGCACAACGCAGACCCCAAAGACGACACACAGCGTGAAAACAGCAAGTCAGCCATCCTGTCGTGTTCACTAGACATGTAAAGTAGTTACCAGAAGACAAAAGGCTCAGAGTTCCCGATGCAGTCCACCAGTAGTCCTCGTAAAATAAACTGCTTCCCTCTCTTCGATTCCATCTGAATCGAATCTGAAACTGGTTCTTCAGACTTGATTTTTTTCTTGTTCAAGCTTCCCTCCCCTGATTTTTATAAAGAGGTAACATATTAAGTTCTATGCAAATCAAACTTTTATGGGCCCACTTTCACATTTGAAGAAAACAAAAAAAAAATTACGATGTATAATAATTTCAGAATTACACATATTCTGATCAATATTTTGTTTAAGTAATATGAATTAAGAAGTTTTGGTGGACACCATCTCTCTTCACATATAGCATAGAGGGTTGGTTCAATGACATCTTTTGCTACATGTGAAAGTGTATTTATTATACAGTTGAACCTATGGTTGGGCAAATTATGAAATAGAGCTGAGATTTGAAGTGAAAACCATGCGATCGTATTTCAGATTTCCGACAGTGTACGGGATGGGAAAAGTTTTATTTTTCAGTGGGCCCGAAGATGTGGGGATGTATGGGCGTCCAACGTAGAGTACATGTGGAGGCTGTGGGATTCTTAGCTTAGCCTCAGGGGGTCTCCAACCTTGCTCACCGAGTGACAGGTGGTCATTTGTTGGAAACACCATGGCACACACAATCCCTGAAAATACTTCCAGCTACCAAGAGAAAATATTTCGAAAATAGGCTTCAAATTCCAGCTGATTATCTGCTTGTCCTCTTTAGAACGTTCAGAAAACGATGTCAGAAGATCGTTTTCTTGACTACAATAATTCATGCTCCTAAATGAGAGTTTTCCTTTAGTGCCATGAAAGCAGGAATTTTTTCTCAAAGGGCCAATGAAGCACACAGGCTGTTAGCTGGGAAGCTTGACAGTTTGCTGTGTACACCTGTGACAGCTCCTTGACTCCTGAAGAAGATGCAGCCGTGGTTACGTAAGTCACCACGCACCATCTGTTCATAGGATGCTTTCATGTGCAAAATCCTCAATGGCTTCAAGCAATCTCACTCTGGTTTTATCATCAGTGTTAATCACAGATATATTATGTGATCAGGAATAAATGACAATAATGTTATGATTTGTCACCGAAACATAATATTATGCTGAGTAGGTAAAAATATAGTAGACAAAATTCATGAGAAATACTTCATTACCACTGTAGCTAAGTAGACATTTGTATGTTATACAAATAAATGTCTGTTACAGATGGTGAAGGATAGGCTAAAAAGTACACTTCACGTGGGAATCACATGGGATTACATAATGAATGGTCATTTGAATTGAATTTTGCAGATAAATGTAATTGAAATCATTATGTCACTTAATTTATACAAACAAAATAGTTTGAAAGGCATATTTCTGAAATTGTGAAGTTTCCTCCGTCAGAAGAAAACCTTGTCAAAGTAAAAATGATCTTTTCATCTAGATGATAACCTTCACATGGTATTTACCTTTGAAAGGAAACTGTTGTATTATAAACAATGAAAATTACCTATTTTCTAACAAAAGAGAGAAGTTTCCTTAAAGAAAAAGAGTTCTTTCTGGCTTTGGCCAGTCCATTATTCACATCTGTAATGTGGAATTAGCTGAGGCCCAACAAGCAGTCAGAAAGAACAATATAGCAGTTCCATTCTGGCCACAGTCAACAAAGCATTTAATTACTATGAAAAAAAGTGGAAATGTTTCTTATAGAGAGGATAAATGCCCATGGAGGCTGCAGAAAGAGTGGACACGTTGAAGAAGGGGGCTCCTCTTTCTCCGTCATGGCTAGAGAGCTTTAAAAATCTAGAGCTGTCTGGAAATTCGTGTGTTCTAAGATTTTCCAGCACTTGCCATATCCCCCTGCAGAAGCTGTCTCAGGAGTGAGCCATGCAAGGACGAGAGCAGGCTGTACTTAATTAAATCATTCCTGTTTTTCAAAACATATCAAAATAGACCAGGAATGATTCCAAATACAAGCTTGTTATTCATTCTCACGGATTTTCCCTGTGGCTGACCCATCCCGTCTCCCCATCCTGTGGGTCCCCAGGTTCTGGTCACATGAGCCACCCATGTGCCATGCAGCCCAAGAACCCTGGAAGAAATGGACAGGACCCCAATTCTAGGAGGGAGCACACTAGGTGGGCTTCACTAATTGGCGCATTTTATTTGAGTGACCTGTCCTTGATTTAAGTCATAAATTACTTGAAGTACTTTGTGGACAGAGGCTGGGTGTCCTATGGTTACGGTGAATGTTAATGAAAATGATTAGAACTCTGTGCGCTCTCTTACTTATAATGGTCATGTTTGCTCTGAGTTAAATCCTCCACATAAGCCATATACTCACTGAGTCTAAATGCAAATTAAAATATCTCCAAGACAACAATATAATTGGAAATGTTAATACTATTTCATGATCCATGATTTCCCTCACAAATGGGAACAGGAAAAAAAAGTAGTAAATGGAATTACCTCTGAGTACTTTAATATTTTTTAAATGTTCTTATATCTGTCATGATTGTTAAAATCATCCCAGAATGCAAAAATTTAAGTGCAGGTATGATGTATTTCAGTCAACTCAAATTTTAAATGTTTGCACTAAAAAATAAAGTGGCTTTAACTTTGTGAATTTTTTCTTCTTTCAATGTGGAGAACTGTAGTTTTTGGGCATTGGAGGCCATGTAATCTAATATGAATATAGAGAAGTCATTAGCATACACTGTACTGCTTGTACCTTCCCTTTCTAAAATTAATTTGTATTATGATCTGACATACAAAAAAGCTGGATATAACTTGATGAAAAGGGAAAGTGTACTCCTGTGAAACCATCCTGCCTTAGATTTAATCATCACTTCTAGAAGCTTTCTTCTTCCCTCTTTTCTTTGATAGGAATATTTACATAAGATCTCCCCACTTAACAAATTTGAAGTACACAACTTGATATTAGCTACTTGCATTATGCTGTAGAGTAGATCTCTAGGACTTACTCATCTTGCATTAGAGAAACTATTCACCCTTTCATCAACACCTCCTTCATTTTCCCTCCTCCCGACCTTAGTTAACGACCATTCACTCTGAGTCACTGTGAGTGTGAGTAGTTTAGATTCCTGATGTAAGTTTGATCCTGTGGTATTTGTTCTTTTGTGTCTGGCTTATTTTACTTTTCATATAATATCTTCTGAGGTCACCATATTAAAGCAAACAGCGGGCTTTCCATCAACTTTAAGGATTAATAACATTCCATCATATGTATATACCACATATTCCTTATCTATGGCACATTTAAGTGTTTCCATGTCGTTATCATTATAAATAATTCTGCAGTGAACGTGGGAGAGCAGGTGTATCTTCAATATCCTGGTTTCAGTTCTTCTGAGCATCTACCCAGGACTGGAATTGCTGGATCACATGGTAGTTCTACCTCTAATTTTCTGAGGACAAACTGTCTTCCATAGTGGCTGTACCAGTTTACATTCCCATGAACAGTGCACGCGGGTTTCCCTTTTCCCCACGTCCTCACCAATACTTGTCATCTTTTGTTTTTCTGAAAGTAATAATTCTAACAAGTGAGGTGATATCTATGTGCGTTTTCATTTGTATTTCTCTGATGATTATGGTAGTGAGCACCTTTTCAAATATTTTTGGCTATTTGAATATCTTCTTTGTCTTTTCCCCATTTTTGAGTCAGGTTATTTGGTGTAATTTTTGGTTTATAGAGTTGTAATAGTTGCTTATATTTTTTAAATATTAACCTCTTATCAGATATGTATAATTTGCATATATTTCCTCCCATTCTGTAGTTTGCCTTTTCACGGTGTTTACTTTTTTACTGGGCAGAAACATTTAGTTTGCCGTGGTCCCATTTGTCTATTTTTGCTTTTGTTGCCTGTTTTTAATGTCGCATCCAAGACCAGGGTGAAGCAATCTTTTCCCTACGTTTTCCTCCAGGAGTCTTATGATTTCAGGTCTTCCAGTCAAGTTTTTAATCCATGTAAAGTTGATTTTTGTGTGTGCTATAAGAGGAGGGTCCAATTTCCTTTTCCTTTTTTCTTTTTACATGAGGATGTCTTTAAAATTAATAATCAATCTCTGTTCTTCTCCATGCTCTATTGCATACATTTTAGACTAAATACATTCCAGTTCAAGGCCAAACTTCCTTCTGAGGGCATTCATATCCTTGTTCTAGTTTATTTATTAACGAATGCTCAGCACCCACAAGAGTATTTCTGAAGAAGGTGCTCAGTCCCCCGCCACCTCTAAGATGTTTTGAAATCTTCCCATGGCACCACCCTCCTAGAGCCACTAAAGAACACGGCGTCAGCTTCGAACCCTCAAGTCTCAGAAAAAATCCATATTTCGTCTGGCACTTCTGTCTTTCCACTTCAGGGTGCTAACAAGCTTTAAGGAAAAATGGGCTCTTTCAGGTCTCTCCTGGGTCAAGCTGTAGGCCCGGACAGCCCCTTCACGAAGCAGACGAAGCACCCAACATGGAAGCCGAACCACTCTCTGTCAGTGTGGGTGCCAGTATCCGCAGGAATCTACAAACCTCCCGAGTTCTTCCTCACTCACCCAAACCACTGGACGGTTCAGAGAAACAGAGTCACGACTGATGTCCTACGGAGTGCAGCCCCCATGTGTAAGCATGCAGGGGCTCCTTGTAAAGCAGAGACTTTAGAGGGCTCAGATTCATTTCCGTTGTGTCATTGGGCAGGAAGAGAGGGGCACCTGGCAGCTCCCCCTGTTACAGAGCAAATAAAACTCAAGGAGCAGGTGGAGACACCATCTCTGAAGCGATGTTAAGCATATGATCCATCTGCACTTGGCACTTCAGCAGTGCATGAAGCTGTTGAAGCATCCTAACCGACCATTTGGAACCCGGGCCAAAGTGCTTGGCATCAAACACTACGCAGAAGTGCACTCAGAATGTGTCAAATGTGGTGACGGTGCCTCTCACACACCCGTGTCACTGGCAGGATCACCGCCAGGTGAGGAGGGCGGGCTACCTGGCAGGAAGCGCCCTCTCATTTAACCCTCTAATCTGTCCTCGTTTGTAAATTAGGAGGCCAAAAATGGGTTCCGCTTCCCTGTCTTCCCATCCCACTTTGACTGAAGCTGGCCCATGAAGTCCTGGAAATGTTTGCCTGCAGTTCAGTGACCGTCAGAAACCACGTGGCTCATTCCAATGCCACAGAGCACAGCACTTCAATGACATTCCAACAAGGGTGACGGGCCCAGTCAACCTTTTCTTAGAATGGGAAAGGAGTGCTGTTTATTGCAGTTCTTTAAAGCTAAATAACGTTTTGCTACTTAAAAAAAAAAAAGGAGTCTGTCAAATAAGAACCAAGACCATGTGTTTGGTTTATAAACATGATCGTACAAGTCCAGGTGTACATCAATTGTGGAAAGTGAAGCTGTGACAATTTTCACCCTCTGGCTCTGAATTCCTTCTTTCACTGGAGTGACTGGTACTGATCCATAGGCTTTATGTAAATTATTGTCAAGTGTTTGTCAAGTGCACAGCATATATATGCTTGTCCACATAAATATATATGCAAAATCTGGTTTTACAAGTAAACTATGTATCTTATAGGACCTATCTTTTAATTTTGGGGGGTTCCCTTTTGCTCTTTCCATCCTAAAAACGCTTACATTGCATTGGTACCACTCCTTAAATAAAATCAAAAACAAAGAAAAACTTAATTATCTCTATATTTTGTAATAACCCAATACCAAATAGGGAATCACCAATTTTAACTGTATACCTGTTTCATTATATTTATTTTATTTAAAAATTTTTATTGATATATAGCATTGTGTATGCATCCATTGGATACACTGTGCATTGAGAAATGGTTACCACATAGCATTAGCTAACACCGTTCTTGCCTCACATAGTTATCCTTTTATTGTGTCTGTATGATGACAACATTTAAGACCTACTCTCTTAGCAACTTCCAAGTATATGATACGGTACTCTTAGCTACACTCACCGTGCTATACCATGGGGATTGAATGATCCCTGACACTTATATTTTTACAACTGAACATTTCACTGCACACCTGTTTGCATTGTGGCAGCGGGGGTGGTAAGCAACTGAACACATGGTTTCTCAGAGCTGCCAAAAATAACATGGTAAGACAACTTTATGCAAACACATTTTGCAATATTTCTTTTAACAAAATTGTTATCAATTTAGCACTCACACTCAACCATATTAAATATACTAAGCCCAGCCTTTCCAAACCTAGCTATGGTTAACCACTAAGATTCCAGCCGGGACTCCTTGAACCTCATGTTCAGAATATATTTTTAAACACTTTTTCTTCTCAACTTGAATAATCCAGCAGGTATTCTGCGAAGGTCCCCACAGAGCCGCTGCCTGAATCTGAGATACTCACTGTTTCCAAGATGCAAAGACACTTCTAATCCCTGACTTCGCCTGCATATTATTAAAAAGGCACCAATGACTTCCTTTTGTTCCTGCAGTAGGGTAACAAGATCAATGTCCTCAGAGCTGCACAGGACATGGGCTCACCCCCCAGTCCTCTGCGACCTGTGATTGGGGCTATTCTCAGAGGACAGGGTGTTTCCTAGTCCAGCTTAAGAAGCACTGGACATTTGTGCAATTTAAAAACGTACTGTTTTTGAGAACCACATTATAAAATCTAAAAAGTGTTTATAATTCATTGTACTACCTAGTCAAAGCATGCTGCACACAAGAATGGTTGTGATTCCTTTAAAAAACAAGATGGGAGACTCTTAGATCTTGGTCGTCTGCAGTTAGAAATACAGCCGTCAAGAGGTGGTGTCGCTTTTCTGAGGTGGAGCTTCATCCTGGTACATGGGAGAATCTCCCCCCCAAGAATAACCACAGTCGGTACTCTGAGCCTTATAGTAACCGCACGTTCCAGGTTTTGTTGTCCTTGATCATTTCGGTTAATAATCCTTCAGGAAATGATTTCAAAAGTCATGCAAACTTTAGAAAAACAAGAAAACTAGTCTCTGTTGGAAATTAATATTGTCTATTAAAACAAATGAGAGACGTATTTGTCTCCTGGTCATTTGAACCTTGCCCACTTTCCATATCAGGTGGGTCGCATCTTCATAGTTAGCCGACCAAATGGGGCCAGTACTACTGTAAATAGTCCCGTCAAACATCTAAATACACGTTAGCCGGGTTGCTGCAAAAAAGATCCGTTTTTGTGGCCCCCTTGGGTAAGCACTGTCTCTCTAGCTCAGGTCCCAAGTTAATGTCAATAAGCAAAGGAGAAGATAACCACTTGGAAAAGGAACGCCTGTTTTCAAACCCACCAAAAGATGGTCTTTTGCATCATAATGCTATTTCAGCCCTACAATCCAGTGCTATTTCTTTAAGTGAAGTGGTATTTTGGCTTCGGATTATTGGCAGTGAAAGTAGAGCCAGCACATCATAATTTACAGACTGAGATTTACGCCCTGGGATTTCAGAACAGATATGCCAAAAACTTGAGTACCATTTGACTCTTTGTCATCACATCCATCATACCCTGTTGACAGATAGGATGGGCAGGGCACTATTATGGATGTCGGGAAGCCTGGCTTGTCATCTCAAGTCTGTCATTAACCTCTTGCGCAACTTTGAACAAGTTGATTGTCCCCTCTGGACTGTACCTTTCTCCTCTAAAACACACAGCAGAGGACAGTCAAGGTCATTTAGGCTTAAACACGCTCAGCCCTTCAATTTACCTCCTCCGGCATGTTTTACAGCGGTTGTGGAACCCCTTCAGTCTCTTAACCCAAGTGGTGAAGGCTGTGAGGATGTTTCTACAGAGCTGAGAATGTATTTACTTAGAACTCTGAAGCTGTGTGGAAATATTTTTGCAAAGTTTAAGAGTGATACATTGAAAGACGGCATCACGCGATTCCCCGGGACAACAGACAAGACGAAACCCTTCGAACAGCGTTGCTGACTGTGACAACAGGGGTCCCATTCTCTAACGCTTGCATCAATTTAACAGATGTTTACTGAGCACCGACTGTATGCTAGGCAAAGGGCCAGGCCTTTGCCTAAGGAAGTTCGGGCGGTGCACACACTGACTCACCCACCCACAGCACATTTGGGAATGGAAGTGTTTGGCAGACAGGATAAATAGAATGTCTCACTGCACTCAAACTCAAGGGCTTTAATGCGAAGCTTTATCTGCTCTTAACCACCTCGTAAAAAGTGTGAAGAAAAGAAACGAGTCTGTGGAGCTGCCCAGGCTTATTTTTCCTCTGAGTAATCAAGCCGTGGACCGCGTGGGGAAAGTGTGGCCGCCGAGCCGTGAAGCGCAGTCACCCTGTAACTCGAGGCTGGCGGAGCTTCTAGAGGAGTGAGCTTTCTGCCCGAGTGTTCCTTTCGGAAAGAAGAGAGATGAAACGGACTGTCACAGCAATTGCCTGGGCAGTGGGTGGTGTGGGGAAGGCTGGCTGCGGCCAGAGTCCCAGTCGCTGGGCCAGGCAGTGGTGGATCCCAACACCCCCTGCCACGGCAGGTGAGCCTGTCACACCGCAGCAAGGCTGTGATTAGAATTCTGGAGAGTCCTGGAAGCACACACAGAGGAACGTAGCGTGCTTTGTCAGCGTGTTCAGGCCCCACAGTTTCTTTCATCTAAATTCTGCCATTCTCAACGTGGAAAATGGCTTCTGGGGATGGTCCCGTGACAGCCCTGGCAGGGTGCCTTCCTTGCCCTCAGTTCCAACTGATTTCTTTCTTTTTTTTATTTTTTTATTGTTGTTTGATTACAGTTATCCTCATCCCCCCCATTACTCTCCTCTGCCCTACGCACCCCTACCTCCCACATTCAATCCTACCCTCACCCCCGTTGTCACTGTCCATGATTTCTTTTAATATTTGTGGGTCTAACCACATGGGTCTGGTAGAAATGACAGCCATTTCTGTCTCTTGGCTTACACTTGAGCACATCCTCCTGAGGACGAAAGGCTGTACACGCTTTGAGGGAACTCGGTCCTTGTGGGAGCATCTGCCAGACACATGGATCTTTAAAAGTTGAGTGTGCGCCATACACACACATCAATTTCAAAAGGGGCCAATCTTGCTCCCGAAATAACGTTTATAGAGAGATGAAAGTCACGGGCAGCTTGTTGAGATTCCCTAATGAATGAACGTAGAAAGCGCCTGTGTCAAATTAGGCACTAAACTCTGTTCTGGAGAGAGAAGTCACGGTCAGACCCGCACACTGTCCATCAAGCCCGGTGACCACTCTGCAAGCAGTGGTTTGTCGTTCTCAGGGCCTGGAAGAGGGAAGCTCTTTGGGGGTTGCATGCCTCCTCCTGAGATGATGTCCCGAGCAGAGAGGACAGTTGGAATTTAAAGTATCAGGAGTCTGTGAGAATATTTTTTTGAAAAAGATTCTTGAAAACACTCTTGTCTGATGACTTGGCTCAGCTGCGCCGTGGTGATTATGCGTTCTGGAAATTGCACCTGTTGATTCAGTGATTTTATAGGGATGAAACTATTATTTCCAATTCTTAACTTACCTCCTGATAGACATAGTTGCCTGTATCAGTGCCCTGGGTAGTCGGGCTGCTTCAGTCATTCGAGGAAGACACAGCGTAATAAATCGGAGGTGAGGTTCTGTCCTGAGAGCCGGTCACTTCTAAGGCCCCTGAATGACCAACCCCTCTACTACAGTTATCACACTTCAGTGGTTCCAACCTGGTGCCAGCGGCTGGGACACCCTCAAACCTCACAGCACAACTTGGTTCTCCGAGCCATTTGGCCTCAGTGTAAAAGCAAATAAAAGTGATTATAAAAGCTGTCTGTCAAGGGGCAGGAGCCGCTTCCCAGCACACACAATTTTAAGACAACAAATTGAAATCCACAGGAAAGAAACATTTGCAGTTCTGCTTATTTTTATGGAGTTGTTTTTACTATGTTTAGCTTTTCTTTATTTCTGTATGCGCTATAAAAACACAAAAATCGGAGCCATTCAATTTGGCTTCCTTTTTTTATTACATTGAAACAGTGAATGGAACCTGAGGCCACTAACCTATAAATTTCCCTAATTCCAAAGTGTTTTAACATTTTTCTTTAGGTGCCCTACTTACCAAATGGCTTCTCATTAAATGGGGTTTTAAAATACACTCTATATTACAATTAGTTTCTGCTCTTCCCCATTATATTTTCCAATTGCTTATCACAAAGAAGCTACATCATTTCTACATTTATTTTGCCTCTGTTTAGTCCCTCTTTGCAGAAATCACTTATGTTACAGAAATGACCCATGATGTTTCTGGGGAAGATATTAAGTGCTCTTATTAAACATGACTCATCCAATGCATCTTGTCTGTATTTGTGCCCAATAGGCTTGCTTGAAAAGCTTTGTTACTTTATTTTGTCAGAACTGACCACTTCGGGGGGGAAAAGTTTCATGTGCTTTTTTTCTCTTCTCCAGACTTTTTCTATCTCGGTTCCATAACAGTTGCAGAAAGCTGGGCTTTTGAAACATTCATTTCCGGAAGTGGCCCCTGTAAACCACGCAGCATCATTTGTTACGGTGGCTCCCTGTCACGTGTTCAGTATCGACCTGGCCCCTCAGACTCAAGCTCTGACTGGTTCAGTCGGTCACTCTGGCCAGCTTAGAAACGCCATTACTCATATCTTGATGAAGTTTGTTCTTCAAGAAATGTGTGGGGGTTTTTCCTACACTACACTTTTTCCAAAGAACAGGATAAATGATTTTTGAAATGTGCGTTTTAGTGATTTTGTTGGTACAACAAACCTACCTTTGAAATTTTTGTCATTGAGCTAAATGGATGTACATGCTTGGATGGGAAAGACCCCCACACGTTAGTTCTTGAAGTACAGAGCATGTCTGACTCCGTTATACCCTCCATCTCTCACAAGACCACTGTCCCCAAAGATCATGGAGGCCAGGGGCGTAGAGGGGTAGAGAAGTGTCTCCACGGAGGACCAGATCACTGCCACTCAGCATTGTAATCTCAGCTAAGCCACTCCCCTTCTCTGTACTATGTTATCTTCATCTGTCAAATGAGAATAATTATAGTACATGCCATATAAGAATACAAGTATTGAATTAATATTTTTGCTTTTATTTTCTATTTCTATTTCTATTTTCTTTATTTGTATTGTTGACACTATTACAGATGTCCTCATTCCCCAGCCCCCACTTTGCAGGCCTCCACCCAGTCCCCACCCCCCTTCCCTCTGGCCACCCCCACACTGTTGTCTGTGTCTGTGGGTCATGTACACATATTCTTTGGCTAATCCCTTCCCATTTTCGAGGCATTAGAGTAGTGCGGGGCATACAATGTGCCCTGAATGGGCATCGGTGCTATTTTTACTTAGTTGTGGAAGGCTCTCACGGTACACTGAATACTGGCTCCACAGACATGACCACCTCACACCCTAATCCCGGGAACCTGTGACTATGTGACCTGACGTGACAAAGGGACTTTGCAGGTGGGCTTATCCAGGTGACTCTAAATGTAATCCCTGTTGTACATAGCGGAAGAGTCAGAAGGGGACTTGTCTACAGGTTGTGTGACTGTGGAATCAGACATACGGGAGGTGACCTGACATGGGGTCATGAGTCAAAAACGAAGACAGGGTCTGGAGTCAGAACACCAACCCTTCCCTAGAGACTGCAGAGGGAGTGCAGCCCGCAAATGGTACTGTCCAGGGACTTGGTTCCGGATGCAGGCCTCCAGAACTACAGAGAATCATTTGTGATTTTTAAGCCACTAAGTCTGTGCTCATTTGTTCCAGCAGTCCCAGGGAACAAACACAGTCATCCAACCAGGTGTCGGAGGTCCCAGAATCAACACCTCATCTCTGACTCCCTGGCTATTGACTGTTTCATTACGTGTGGGCTAATCCATAGAGAACACTAAACACTTGGGGTCACCTCTGCGGCTTTGTAAGTTCCACGTGGTGGGGCCCTACTTTAAACTGTCAATAAACTATCAAGGACAAATATTTACTCATAGTTGAAGAAAGGGCACTTGTTAGCAATATCTGTCATTTTTCCAAGGAGACATTGGTAGTGTTCATTTCAATAGAAAGTTCAAACCTGAGAGAGGAGCACCCTCACTGGCAGGGAAGGCTGGGGGCTGAGCGGAGCACCCCACATGAGTGGCACCCCTATGGGCTGCTGCTCAGCCCACTCGCCGCCTGTGCTGTGGCTGTGGTGGCCCAGCTCAACTGTCCCCAGGTACCAGAGGACAGCTAGAAGCTACCTCCTGTCCCCCATTCCTTTGCAAAAGTAGGTTGCCTCACGTTTGCTTGATGGAAAAGGAAACATTTTAGGAGCCATAATTAGGAAATAGGACCTACTCCAGCCTGAGTTATAACAAATACACTGCATAAAACAGTCTCTCTTTTCAAACACATTTTCAAAACTAGTTTATAGTTTAAGTGGGGGTTCATAGTATGTTTTCAATGATAGTTGCATTCCCATGGTCTAATTTTGCTGGTGGACCTTATTCAATAATTAGGAATGTGTCTGGCTGCAAGTAAATCAAAACCCAATTGACAATGTCTACATCAACAGCAGTTTGTTTCTTTATCATGTAGAAAGGCCTTGCCAGGAGGCTGCTGTTGTTGGTTTCACTGCTCAGTGACGTCCCTATGGACACAGGTCGGTCTGTGCTTCTGTTCTACTGGGCATTGCATGTTTCCTTCCCATCTTCATGCTTGTGACTCATGCTCACAAGATGACTGCTGTAGCTCCAGGCCTCATGTTCACTTGGAAAGCATGAAGCAGTGGGTCTTACTTTTAATACTACCTTTTCAAACTACCTTTTCCTTGGCAATATGCCGCAGCCACTCTCCTGTACCATCAATATCCTTGAACACCCTTTATAATGGCTAAGTAATATGCCAGGCAGTGTGTCTGCGGCGTGATTTATATCACCAATTCCCACTGGCAAACATTGGAATGTTTCCTAGTTTTTTTGTTTGTTTGTTTGTTTGTTTTTGTCATTAAACACCAATTTTTTCTAACGATGAAAATTTTCAAGCTCTGATCTCTTAGCAGCTTCCCAGTACACAGCGTAGCATTGCTAACTATGGTCACCGTGCTGTGCATTACATCCCCAGGACTTACTTATCTTATAACTGGAAACCAAACTTCTTAAGCTTCCTCAGGAAATCTTAAGCCAAGACTCATTCATATTCACAAATGTGCTGATTTTACAATCTCAAATGTTAACACAAACCACCAAGTGGTACTGGTGTTATGTGTGAGTCATAAATTTTCTCTACCTTTGACTTTGGTGAGGGATATCTATCAAAGGGTATCTGCAGGGTTGGATAAAAGTGAGGAATTGGTGGCTAGAGGATAGTGACAGAGATGTAAATTACAGCACAGGGGACATAGTCAATAATATTGTAGGGGCTACGTATGGTGCCAGTGGTCCTGGAAATATTGGGGGAACCACTCTGTAAAATACATGATTGTCTAGCCACTGCGTTGTACACCTGGCACTAATACAGAATAACTGGAATGCAAACTGTAATTGAAAAATTAAAAAAAAAAATGCAAAGTTGAGCCACAGGGAAAGAATAAGGGTGAGAATGGACGTCCACTGAGAAACCAAGGCAAGTGAGTGCCTGCACTGTGGCAGCCCCACTCAGTGTCCTACTGCAGCGAAAGTGGGGGCTTTGCTGGGGGCGTTCAATGACTGTGATGCTGAAGCTCTGTCCAGGAGTCAAAGACCACATGCAGCGCATAGGGACCGTCCCTGCACTTGCGGCTTATAACCTGAAGGAGGCACACGTGCTGCAGAGACATGGAACTCGTCGCTGAAGAGCGTGTTCTCACAGAGCACAGAATTTCATGAGCACTGACAAGGGCAGTTTTGTTTCACCTGCTCTCTTCTTGTGTGAGGGATGGAGATGGGAGGACAGGGTCACGAAGCGCTCTTCAAGGCCAGCCAGAGGTTTGCATGAAGACAGTGAGTCAGGAGAAGTAGCGATAAAGAAGTAGAGACAAGGATATGGATGGAATGATCCACGAAAAAAAATCAATATAGTCCTTTTTAAATACACATGGCCACATGTGGAGTAGGCGGGGCCATAAGTTTGCTCCTGTAACAGTCTTCACTCAATACCCCACAAAGCAGGACACAGTTCATAGGCCTCTGATACACACGCTCCGAGGAAAGCAAAAAAGAGAAGAGAGCCAAAGAGGCCATGGGATCTCCAAACTAATCCTGATCTAAGGCAGGTAATGTGATCACGTCTGGGCATCGTCAATTCCCAAGCACCTCACATTTTCTTGAGGCTGTGACTAAAGCCTGGTAGGCCTAACGGAAACTTCTTCAGCTACAAAAATGTGAATAAATATTAAGAAAAGTCATGTGAATTGCATCTGTCTTTTCTAACAAGTTTTTTGTTTATGATTAAGAGGAGTAATATCGTAATAATTCCCCTTTATTATTATTTAGTTTTTGAGACTAAATTCAGGATGTATGTGTCTGTTTATGAGTATTAAAAAGAAAAAAATAGGTTGTATGATTTATTGTTTATTTTTCCTTCAAGATTTCTGGTGTGTGTTTCAAAGTTTTAAACTGAAACTTGCCTTATCCCCATTTAAATGTCTTTTGTATCTGGGCTCTTTTTAGTCCTCTAATGGAGTAGAGCCCCACCCCAAAATAATTACTTGTTCTATAATAATTTGTACAATAAAGATGTTTAATGATAGCCTTACAGTGTAGAACACTTATTTTGTTTATGTTTTTAGATAGTTTCACTGCCTATACATTCTTAATGGCAAGCAGCTGAATAAAATATGAAAATTACAGGAGCACGCTAATGCTATTTTTGGACTTGTTTTGTATGTTGTTTTAGCCATTTCAGCTCTGAATGCTGTAAAAGGTCAAGTGCAATGCACATTTTAGTGTCTGCACTAAATGCCACATTAATCTCAGTGTAATTAATGAGCTCAGCCTGTATTTATTAAGCAGGAAAATAGGATTAGTTCCCTCAGAACCCATGAACTTAACAGAATAATAGATAACAGACATAAATTTTGCGTCTGCTGCCTTGACTAGGAACAAGTTACATAGCTCAAGTAAATTCCTCTTTGGCCTAATTTCCTGAAATCCAGAATTACAGTATAAATCCTGTTTATCAATCATTGTAGCCTCATGATCATCAACCTTAAGAATCAATATTTAACAAGGGAAGCTGGATAATTGGACGCTCACATGACTAGGCAGGCCACCACACAGCACTATTATGTTAAATGGCAAGACCATTCGGGGATCAGATTGCAGGCCAATTGGCTTTTACGTCCCTACCGGTTTCTACAGTGTACACAATAGCACTCAAGTTCAGGATATATTCAAATGGAAAATAAAATTAATATTGAATTCTCATCAAGCTTTAGGCAGGCCTGGTCAGGTGATGCTGGTAGGTATATCATGAGCTTACTCTGTTTTAGTTGCCACTTTTCAAAAGTGCCAACCTACACAGTTTTATTGACAGTGACTACTATCTGTTTACTCCCAGTCACAAATAAAACTTAAGGGGATATGAAATTACGTAGCCCAGTGGTTCTTAAATTACAAGCATCATTATCACCAGGAAGCTTGTGAGAAATGCAAGTTCTTAGGCCCCACCCCAGACCTACTGAATCAGAAAGTTTGGGGGTGCAGCCCAGGAATGTGTGTTGAGAAAACCCTTTGGGCGATTCTGATGAATGCTTAAATTCCAAGCAACTTCACCTCATTTTCTTTCCAATTTTGTGAGTGAGAAGAAAACACAGTTACTGGACAGTGAAGTCAAAAGGATCATCAGACCTCCAGCCTTCCCTAAGAACATCATCAAGATAAAATATTTATCCAACACCTTCATTGTGATATACAGTGCTTCCAGAAACTTGTGTACAAAGTTTCTGCCTTCATGGAGCATACCTTCCAAAAGAGGAGGCAAACAGAAAAAGCATACATGCCTGTCCAGAAAGTATCCATCCATGTGCTATGAAAAAGAGCGACATGTACTGAAGAAGATACAAGATACAAGAAACATTATATGTAGGACAATGATGCCTCAGTCCCCTTCGAAGTAGGCACCTTGAGACATCACACAGTTCTCCCAGTCCCCATGAGCCGCCCCATGGTATTTTCCTGAATCTCACTGATGGCCTAAAAATCTCTTCCCTTTCAAAGGTGACTTTAGTTGTTGAAAAAGCCAGAAGTTGCAGGGCACCATAATCTAGGCCGTAGGGAGGCTGAGTCATCTGGGTGTTTTGATGTTTCACCAAAAACTCTGCACGAGACGTGATGCACGAGCAGGCACACTGTCGTGATGAAGCTGCTGTCACCAGCTGTCCACAGCTGCGGCCTTCTGAATCACCTGGATAGTTTCTGTGGAGGAATGTTCAAGTTTCATGCAAAATTTGATGCAGATTCACTGCTCTACTCACTCAGTCTTTTTGAATGCGACGGCCACACAGTACGCAGACTCACTCAATGGCGTCTACCACCCCCACTGACTAGGACAGTGAAGTCGTCATTGTTCATGCATGTGCCTTCCAGCCCACTCTCCTTGGCTGTCAGGTTACATCAATGCTGTGCAAACTGTTCTTTTTACATTAACAGTGGCTGGACTTTTTCTGGACAGACCTTGTAGAATGTAAAAGAGTGACAATGCTAATAAGAAAAATCAGAGTAAGGAGAAAGTGAGTGCAGCGTCGGAGTGCTCAAAGAGCCCGTCTGTGGAAGTGACTCAACTGAACATGTGCCCCCAGCCCAGAGGGTGTAACACAGAAGGGACGGCCTGGGGGAGCTGGTGCTGGGGTAGGGCTCCAGGAGCTGGAGGAGGGTTGGGGTGGGACCCCTCAGGGAGAAAAGAAGGGACAAATGATGTCTTGGAGCTTGATGGGCTTGAGAAAATCAGTTAAAATGTTGGTGTTGGAACTGTCCCTGACCACAGAATGCTAGGGATTACAGGACCTGGGGGAGAAGAGGAACAAAGTCCGTCCTCAAGGACTGCAGCATGGTATCTCAGCATCCCTTCCAGCAAAGTCTCCCAGTAGGACTTGGCAAAGGAGAGGCCTCCCCTGGCATCTGGCAGGACCACTGGTCATCACTCAGGCCTCCAGTTGTTCCCAGTGAAATCTGAGAGGTAATCCTCCACTGGCCTCCCCTCACCAAGCTATTGAAAGGGTCCAGGAAAACAACGTATATAAAAATACACTGAAAACAAAATTGTACATACACAGTATAAGAGAGGAGTTTTTCCTTTTACCACTGTTAGGGTTTGTAGCAGAGAATGCCTGTTCTCCAGAAACGGGAATATTCTTACAGGTGCCTGGGCATTAAGCAGCATTATTTCACCGGGAGTAACTCTTGAATCTCAGCTACTTTTCTTGAGTTTCGCATGCTTCTTGATTTAACGTGTCAGTCTAATCCCTGTCTTAGCATAATAGCCATTGATTTCAACATGTGTTCCTCTCATGGGTAAAGTGTGAAGGAAATTTTTTTTAAAGTCTAGACAAAAATATTTTCCTTGATGCAAATTTTCAAAGCATCTAAACGGCGGCTGCTCACCAAACAAGCAGCAGCACCTTACAATCCTGTGACTCTGGCTGTGAGGATGTGTGAACTGCCTCTCCCCCAGGAGCCCACTGACATGTGTCCTGGATCCACTCTGGCACCTCCAGTCCCAGAAACTGGAGGGGGTTTCAAGCCATGACCTTAACCAGCACTCCCACACTCACACCCCACATCTCAAGCATCTAAACAAACAAAAATTATCGTGCTTTGTAGTTTTGGCTACAAAGAAAAATACATACAACATTTCCTGTATAGATATATACAGAGATTTAATGAAACTTCTAAAGCAGCAATTGTCAGGAGAAAGCAAAAGGCGGAATACCATGCACAATGAGGCACATGATTGGTGCGTTTTTTCCCAATAGTACACATTTCAGTGCACGCCAAGCAAGAACTGAGCCACCTCTATGCATAGATTAGGTCCAGCAGGTGCAGACATTAGCACAGAGAATGAAGAGTAAAGGAGACATTTAACCTTCAATTTACTATCCTCCCCACTCAGAGATTTAAAGTTGTGCAAAACTGTAAATTCAAACATACAGATGCAACATAGAAACACGCCAGAACCTACTGTTATTAAACTAAAAAGCCAAACCACTTGTAAATATTAAAACAATGTGACTATTGGCCATGCATGTATGACCTCGTTACATTTTCATCAGTAGAATCAAGGGCCAACCATGCTGTGAAAATTGCTCACAGTGGTTAAAATGCTCTAGCCTCATGAGACAAATCAGTAATTGAAAGTTATCAACAGAACAGAGTGTGGCCGATTCTTGACTTGCTTCTCACAAGCCCTGCACCACACTTCCTGTGCGGACCAGGTTTCTCTGCTTTCTACCCCGAATTCTAACAGCCAGGAACAGGATATTCTAAAACACACGGTGACTGCGTCTTCTCGGTTAGGCTCACCTGTCTGTCTGGGGGCGGGGAGGGGATGAAAAGAAACTATCTTAACAAAAGACCTGATAGGAGACATTCACCAGCGAATCACCCCCGGAATGTTCACCGTCGCAGCTTGAAAGCTATTTACCCCGTAATCTCTTTATTTTCTGTCTTTGAAGTGCCCTATTGTGGTGGAGCACTGGTGTCTTAGAGTAATTTTACGGGGTAGCAAGTCTTTGAGAACAATTTTTCATATTCAGAATTAAAACCTGCTTCGTGGTTTTTAACAAAGCCTCTACCGGGATAAAAGCTCCATTCTAAAACCACAGGAATCACTCATTTTCTCTGCTTTGTGTTTGTCCTAAAATAAATGTTTCCTTTTTTCCCTGTGAAAATCAAATGAGCTCTGTGATTCTTTTCCCCCTGTTTCATCTTTATGTTGACAGCATGCCATTGTTTTAAAAAAAAAATCATCTGAAGAAAAGACTTACCCCATGAAAACAAGAACAGCCACAAAATCTGCCTTATAACAAATCAGTCGGCAGTTCTCAGGTAACTGGACTGGCATTGCCGGAAATTGATTTTGATTAATCACTATTTCAATCCCAGGAGTTTGAGTGGTAAGAGAGTTACTTGCTTAATTTTCTACTCTCTAGCGAAAACATTGTCCATATTCATTCTTTCTTTTCCGTGTATCACCGAGTTCTCAGCTCTCTTTACTAAACTGTCCTGTTGGTCACTTTCACATAAATTACCTCATTAGGGCATGATGTGTATCTCAGATAAAGGAAGGATTTCTTTCACCCACCCTTAGCAGACTCTTAGAAAATGATGCATAAATGTATAATCCAACAAAAACTGGAAGTCACTACCCTTAGCATGCGAGCCATTAAATATCATTATTTATCAACACTGTCAAGAACTGTTAAGGATTTAAGATTTCATCCTACGTGCAAGCTAGCAAGTTAGTCCGCCACACACAGTTCAGGGGGTTCAGGCAGGAGAGATGTGAGATGTCTGGGTCCGAGACAGAGGGCTTTTTGTGACTCATGTCAACAGCGTCAGCCAGAGTACCAGCATTTATGAGCACCAGTTCCCACAGAGAGACACAAAGAGGCTCCAGTGACACCTGCCCGTGAGGTAGGTTGTTTTATGGGAGAGGAACCATGAGTCTAGGGAACCCCAATATTTTATAATGGGCAAAAATACAGCCTGACATTTGTGCCAGCAAGAACCATCATCTGTATTGTACTGGACATGAACGAACCTTCCCTTATGCTCTAGAGAAAGGCATTATCTGCATTCCCAAGGCTATTCACCTTACCAATCTCCTTGAAAAGATAATCCAGAAAAGAGAGGCCATTGGTGTCTGCTCACAAAATATGCCAAAGTGCAAGGTACTCGTGGGGACTGTCCACCCACAAACCATCACCCCAGAGGTCTTTCTTCCTCATTTTCTCACCTCATCTGTTTAGATTTTTAAAACCTTTTAAACTGGTACATTCATTGAGGTCAGTATATAAAAAATGTCATTTCCTTATTCTCCTATTTATACCTAGAGCATAGGTTAGACAACCACATTTCACCTTATATTATTTAAATGTTCACTTTAAAAAGGATTGTCATTTTCCCATTAGCCAGGACCAGGCCACATAATTACATCACTTTGATCCAACAGATAATTACTGACCTTCAAAGACATGCAAGACACTCTCAAGAGAGCTGCATTTCTCTCTATTTTCTGCTCTACTTGTGCACAGAGGGGTGAGCTACTGCATGCATTTTTCATAGTTTCATTCATTAATATTTACTGAGTGCCTGTTGTGCGCCTGGCATTTTACAAGGCTCCAAAAATGCAAAAGTAAATAAGCATCCTCTCAAGTTCTGTATAAGCTGGTAGAGGAGACACAGGTAAAAGAGACAGTGGCTCCCGCCCCAGCTGGGTGGGGTGACGGAGGAATGTGTAAGTCAGCCTTCCTACGTGAATTTTTAAAAAAAGGAATCAGCCTAGTAGGAGCTGAGTGCGGGCACTCCAAGCCAAGGAAGAAGCCCATGGCTTGGTTCCAAGAGCCTGCTTTCTCAGGGGCCTGCCAGTGCATTAGATCGGGCTGCTGGAGGTGCAAACCGGAAAGAGCGTAGGGTGGAGCAGTGGGCACAGTTCCAGACACAGTGTCCTTGGGGGAAACTCCAATCTGCTTATCCGAGGGGGGACCCCAAAAAAACCAGAATTTATTTATAAAAAATTCTGTATTTATTCTCACATGTTTAAACTTCAGTCACCTTCAAAGTACTCTCCATTTGATGCAATACACCTATGGAGACATTTTTTCCACTGCTCAAAATGGTTTTTGAACTCATCGATTTTGATGCCTCTTAGGGCTTCTGCCATTTTTTTTGTTACACCTCTTCCACATTGGCAAAATGTTTCTCTATGTGAACTTTTTCATTCCAGGAAACAAAAAAAGTCTTGGGGTGAGATCAGGGAATAGGGATGGTGTGCACGGCGGTCATGCTGTTTCTAGTCAAAAACTGCTGAACACTCAGCGCTGTGTGGGCAGGTGCGCTCATAAATCACCCAAAGAGTCTTCAAAAAAAATTCACTGAAGCCAAACACAGCCTCTCACAACAACACCAGCTGGTGCACTGATACAGATGGGTTCCTAGAACACTCACCTAGTGGGGGAAGTCTGTATTACATGGGACCCACCCTCCAGAAGATAATTTTGGGCTTTCTGGGGTCCACCCCTGTACATCTATACACAGGAAAGAGTTCAATGAAGGCTTCTTGGTTAGAAGGGAGCCCTGGAGCATATTTGTAAGCGATGTTCTTACACAGGTTTTCACTGGTGAGGAGTGCACCTGATGGATTTTGTACATGGGGTTAACTGAAGAACTCCCATACCCTTGACACCACAACTGAGAACTTGACCTCCTATGCTAGGGAGTTTGCCTTTCCCCTGGGAAGGTGAAAAGGGGAGAGATCGCCAGGTGTTCATAATCACTTCGGCAAAGAACAGATTGCAGGAAGGTGGGCGCTGTTGTTAGGAAAAGCAGTCAGGTGCCTGTAGGCAAAACCCTGGTGAGAAATCCAAGGTAAAGGTAGTGAGCAGGAAGAAAATAAAGGGATTCAAGAGGGTTTAAGGAGGCAGCACCTACAGGGCTCAATGACTGACAGCTGGAGGGGGTGATGGACAAGCCAGGAGACCACAGCATCTCCAGTGCTTTCCCTGGGCTGTCGGGCTGGTGGGTACCACTCTCCGACACAGTTAGTACAGGAGGAAAGGGGCGTCGGGGAGGGAAGGAAGACGGCTCAGCTCGAAAATTCTGCTTCTCCCTAAGAGGCACTTCCTGGTCGTCCTCTCTTAGTCAATTGAAGAATGCCACCTTGGAGAGGCAGGAAGTTTTTATTCAACATCAAAGCCTCACATTCTTTGTCTATAGGGAGTAGAGGATGTTGCCTAACCAAGAACCACGAGGCAATTTACCTCCCTTTCCCCCTCCGTTTTTGGAAACAAAAAAATATATCTTCAATTTATCAGAACCTAGTTGTTGAGTAACTGAAACAATATCCAGATAAATTTTAAACAAAAGCAAAGGAAACTGAAGGCACTAATAAAATATACTGGGCTCAGTCTATCCATTGGTTAAACTACTTTCTCTTACTGGATCTTCGCAAAGCTGGGGTGGCCACTAGGACTATTGTAATTTCACAGGAAAAGGGGAACCTGAGGCGTGAATTGTAGGTCAGAACTCAGACGCAAGTCTGTCGTATCCTGGTTTGTGTTTTTAACACTTTGTGTTTCCCATACAGTTTCTCTTCAAAATTTCTAAAAGGCATAGCATTTTGTTATCTCAGTCTTGTTCCTAAACCTGCTGGCACCATTTAGGTTGTTTATATTATACCTTCACTCGCTCGTATAATGTCATATGAGTCTCTAAGTCCTTGGTTGTCCGACTTCCATTCAGCTCGACTTTCTGACGGCCCTGGGTGTTGTTTGTTTTGGGGTCTGGTTGTAACTCTTCCGGTGGTTGTGTGAGGAGGGGAAGCATGTTCTCCTATGCCTCCATCTTGACCTAACATCCCATGAGTTGAAATTTTTTAGAAAAGATTTATAGCATATAAAATTTTGCATTTTGTCCTGAAGACACCATCTTAAGGACAGTCAGCTTATATGTGTTCTTGTTATTGATTTATAGGAGATGAATGTGACTTTTCAGTAAATACATTAAATACCTCAGCTATAGTTCTGGAAATTTCTACCTGAACTGGGAATACTGTACTTCACGATCTCAAATAGTTCCTTGATTGGTAAAACCATCAACAAATAATATGTTCAGAAATGGAAACAAAGATCTATCAATTCATGATTTTTTTAAATTTTATTAACGTTATATTCAAATTTTTATAACTGAACCCTTGAAAACAGCAATGAAGTATTAATAGTTCTAAAACTAAGTATCTGATTTTTTCACAATATTTCATTTCTTCATCCCTCTGATTGATCAACATAATGAACTTTTATTTCATGTATTCTCTACTCCTCATATTATGTTTCGACTTAGATTATTTCATTTTATTAGCTGGCACAGATTGCTTATAAATGCCATAATTATTCAAATGGATTCTGCTAACAGTGAAGAATTCTGCCAA
>VMDR010011744.1:0-27895 GCA_007922815.1 Macrotus californicus | reverse complement strand
AGTTTTTTGATCCATTCATTGACTGATGGGCACTTAGGTTGCTTCCAGCACTTAGCTATTGCAAATTGTGCTGCTATGAACATTGGGGTGCATAGGTTCTTATGGATTGGTGTTTCAGGGATCTTAGAATATAATGCTAGCAGTGGAATTTCCAGGTCAAAAGGCAGTTCCATTTTTAGTTTTCTGAGGAAATTCCATACTGTTTTCCATAGTGGCTGCACCTGTCTCCATTCCCACCAACAGTGCACTAGGGTTTCCTTTTCTCCACATCCTCTCCAACACTTGTCTGTTTATTTGTTTATGATGGCCATTCTGACTGGTATGAAGTGGTATCTCATTGTGGTTTTAATTTGCATCTCTCTGATGGCTAGTGATGCTGAGCATCTTTTCATATGTCTCTGGGCCCTCTGTATAACCTTCTTGGAGAAGTATCTGTTCAAGTCCTTTGCCCATTTTTTAATTGGGTTGTTTGTCTTCCTGGAGTGCAGTCATGTGAGTTCTTTTTTTTTTTGCCGTTCTTTTTTTATTTATTTTTAAATATATTTTATTGATTATGCTATTACAGTTGTCCCATTCCCCCCCTCTTACTGCCCTCCACCCTGCACACCCCATCCCACATGCATTTCCCCCACTTTAGTTTATATCCATGGGTCATATATATGTTTTTTGGCTTCTACATTTCCTATACTATTCTTAACCTCCCCTTGTCTATTTTCTACCTACCATTTATGCTACTTATTCTCTGTACCTTTTCCCCCTCTCTCCCCACCCACTTCCCTGCTGATAACCCTCCATGTGATCTCCATTTCTGTGATTCTGTTCCTGTTCTAGTTGTTTGCTTAGTTTGTTTTTGTTTTAGGTTTGGTTGTTAATAACTATGAGTTTGTTGTCATTTTACTGTTCATATTTTTTATCTTCTTTTTCTTAGATAAGTCCCTTTAACATTTCATATAATAAGAGCTTGGTGATGATGAACTCCTTTAACTAGACCTTATCTGGGAAGCACTTTATCTGCCCTTCCATTCTAAATGAAAGCTTTGCTGGATAGAGTAATCTTGGATGTAGGCCCTTGCCTTTCATGACTTGGAATACTTCTTGCCAGCCCCTTCTTGCCTGCAAGTTTTCTTTTGAGAAATCAGCTGACAGTCTAATGGGCACTCCTTTGTAGATAACTGTCTCGTTTTCTCTTGCTGCTTTTAAGATTCTCTCTTTATCTTTCATCTTGGGATGTAATTATGATTTGCCTTGGTGTGTTCCTCCTTGGGTCCAACTTCTTTGGGACTCTCTGAGCTTCCTGGACTCCCTGGAATTCTATTTTCTTTGCCAGATTGGGGAAGTTCTCCTTCATTATTTGTTCAAATAAGTTTTCAATGTCTTGCTCTTCCTCTTCTCCTTCTGGCACCCCTATGATCAGATGTTGGAATGTTTAAAGATGTCCTGGAGGTTCCTAAGCCTCTCCTCATTTTTTTGAGTTCTTGTTTCTTCACTCTGTTCTGGTTGAATGTTTCTTCCTTCTGGTCCACACCGTTGATTTGAGTCCTGCTTTCCTTCCCATCACTGTTGGTTCCCTGTACATTTTCCTTTATTTCACTTAGCATAGCCTTCATTTTTCCATCTAATTTGTGACCATATTCAACCAATTCTGTGAGCATTCTGATTACCAGTGTTTTGAAATGTGCATCTGATAGGTTGGCTATCTTTCGTCACTTGGTTGTATTTTTTCTGGAGTTTTAATCTGTTCTTTCATTTGGGCCATTTTTTGGTCTCGGCATGCTTGTTACGTAGTTAGGGGTGGAGCCTTAGGTGTTCACCAGGGTAGGGCAACCCATGTCACTGTGTTGTGATGTTGTATGTGGGAGAAGGGTCTGAGAGGGAACAATACTGCTTGCTCTGCTCTGTGCTGGTTTCAGTCACTTCCCCCGCTATCCACAATCAAATCGGGCCGTTCTAGTGCTGATTCCTAGGTGGGTGGGTCTGTGTACATTCCAGGACCCTGTGGGTCTCTCCAATGAGTGCTCCTGTGAGGCTGGGAGTTTCTCCTGCTGTCACCTCAACCCCTACAGGTGTTTTCAATCAGAGGCTTTGGGGCTTTATTTCCTCCCACTTTATCTGCACAAGAATGTGGGACTGCCCAGCCTACAGTCTGCCACCTCACTGGGTCTGCCAGCCGCTGCCTTGCTATGAGTCCTCGCTGCCCAGCTGCCTGTCTCTGCCCCTCCTACCGGTCTGGATGAATGTTTTTTCTTTAACTCCTTGGTTGTCAGATTTCCATACAGTTTGATTTTCTGTCAGTTCTGGTTGTTTTTTTGTTTTTAAATTTGTTGTTGTCCTTCTTTTGGTTGTGCAAGGGGGCACAGTGTGTCTACCTACACCTTCATCTTGGCCAGAAGTCCATGTGAGTTCTTTATATATTTTGGTGATCAAACCCTTGCCCGAGGTATCATTGGCAAATATGTTTTCCCATACAGTTGGTTCTCTTTTCATTTTAATGCTGTTTTCTTTAGCCATGCAGAAGCTTTTTATTTTTGATGAGATCCCATTTGTTTATTCTTTCTTTTATGTCCCTTGCTCTAGGGAACATATCAGTGAAAATATTGCTGCATGGGATATCTGAGATTTTCCTGCCTATGTTCATGTTCTCCGCTAGGACTTTTAGGGTGTTAAGTAAAAGACTTATTTAAGTCTTTTATCCAACTTGAATTTATTTTTGTGTGTGGTGTACAAATCTTCTATTTTTAAGAGCAATTTTATGCTCACAGAAAAATCAAGTGGAAAGTATAGAGTTTCCTCACATGCTCTGCCTCCCTCTCTATCAACAGCCCCCACCAAGTGGTATATTTGTTCCATTCAGTGAACTTGTGTTGACTCATCATCATCAACCAAAATCTAGACTTTATATTAAGGTTCACTCCTGATGTTGTACTTTCTATGAATTTGGGAAAATTTATCCACCATTATAGTTCCATACAGGGCAGTTTCACCTCCTAAAAGTCCTCTGAGCTTCTCTCATTTATCCCTCTCCACTTCAACCCCTGACAACTGAGTTTTGCTATCTCCATGGTTTTTCCTTCTCCAGGATGTCATATAGTTGGAAATATATAGTATGTAGCCTTTTAATAATGGCTTCTTTCACTTAATATGTACTTAAGGTTCCTCCATGTCTTTTCATGGCCTGATAGCTCATTTCTTTATAATGCAGAATAATATTTCATTGCCTGAATGTACCAGGTTATTTGTTGATTAAAGTTTATATCAGTTGTTTTAAGTTTTGGCAAATATAAATTAAACTGCTATAAACATATCCAAGGTTTTGTGTGGACATAATTTTTCAATTAATTTGGGTAAACACAAGAAACACAATTGCTGAATCATATGTAAAAATATGTTTAATTTGCCAACTGTCTTGCAAAGTGACTGTATCCTTTTGCATTCTCACCAGCAATGAACAAGAGTTCCCGTTGCTCCACATCTTTGCCTGCATTTGATGTCAGGGTTCCAGAGTTCGGCCATACTAATGGGTATGTCAATGTGGATATCTAATGTGAACAGATCTGTGTTCTCTAAATTATTTTGTGTGAGAATGAACTAGAGCTGACTCCAGATATTCCTGCACTGCAGGCTCTGACAACTGGAGTCATTGAGAACAGCCCTTCAGGGAACACCACTGGACCATTTTAAGATGCCTCAACTCATTTCCCAGACTGAGATTCTTGTTAAAGGCAGAACTATGGGCTCCAAATTTACTTCATTTTTTTACCCCTCACTAAACATACAGCTCTTTTTATGCCCAGAGAGATGGAAGAAAATAACCAGCAAAATGTCAAATTCTCAAGTGCAAATTAGACTTGCTATATTTTGCTCCTCTGCACAGAGTTTTATGTTTTACATCAATTCAGCCCGAAGTAAGGTACACTTGTTTGGAAAATTCAGGAAAAAATATTATACTATGAGTTTAAATTGATCTAACAATTCTGTATTCTCTAAAATAGTATTTTACTGGAGTTATCAAATATATGATGACTAACAAATACTCTTTATTGAGTCTTAAATTGTTTTCTATGTGTAGATGCAGACAAACTGAAAAGTTAAGTTGGATTGATCCCTTTCCCTCCCCTGCATCCCATGTCTGTTCTTTCCTGTTGCAACATTAACAAGAAGATTAAAAATGCTTACTTCTTATTGAAGGAGAATCAACTTGAGTGAAAGACACCTGCGTGCTTTCTGCTCACCCTCCAGATCCCCTCACTTAGAGGGTGACTAGGTCTAAAGTTAGACCACTCCCACATATGTGTGCATTCCTTCTCCATCCTCTGCTTTACATTTTTTGCTTGCTTCTCATCCTTTCATACCTGGCTGCCATCTGCTTATCAGCACTCCAGGACTGGCTGTCATCCCATTCCCAAACTCATCTTGCCTTGCACAGGTCCCTGCCACAGGTACTTGAAAGGTTGCCAAGTACCCCCACTTCACCATTTCTGGGCATAATCTACTCTCCCATCTTCTCTTATTTTTAATGTGAGATTATGGAGCTGACAGCTTATGATGGTAAATAAAAGATGTGTATTTCTAATGCCTGGAGATGAAATCTAAGCCCAACTCAAACAGGACTGCTGGCAAGGTATGCTGGCAAGACCAGTAACAGACGGGTACCATGCAGAAGGATAGTGGCTCTCTGTTCTGATAGCCAGAGCTGAAGGATAAAAATATGGCAGTGCAGGTCAGACTTTCTCCCAAAACTAACAGTACCTGTTCATCTCAGAGCAATGCTAAGGAAAAGGCCAGTGATATCAATAGTTAACCTCTGAATTTGCATACCACCTGCAACAAAAACACCTAAAATTTCCTAATAATTTGCAAGCAAGTGTGTGCACGCACTAGTAGGTAAGTGAAATTCCTTTTAATAAGTAGCACTGAATCACATGTCCAAATTTTTCAAACAAAGTCCCAATATGGACCAGTGAGAAAATAGCTTTTTCCTGACCTTGCCATGTGGTTTGCTTGCTTCTGCCTTTGTCTTGGCGTATTGGTTGAAAATTTTCACCACAATTTCAAAAATACCAACTGGAGCATGCCTCATTTACTTTATATCTTTAAAGCTAATGGCATAAGTCTTTCTTTTTAGTGAATCTCTATGTCTCTGTTGACACCACACTAAACACCACATTTGAGGTATTGACACCACATTTGAGGCCTTGGACAGGTAGCTCAGTTGGTTAGAGCATCATCGCAGTATGTCAAGGTTAAGGGTTTAATCTCCAGTCAGGGCATGTACTAGAATCAATCAATGAACGCATAAATAAGTAGAACAACAAATCAATGTTTCTCATTCTCTCCCCCACCTCTTTCTCTCCCCCTCCCTCCTTTCTTCTTTCTCTAAAAGTAAATAAATAATTTTTAAAAATAAAAATAGACGTTTGAGAAGAGAACAAAATTCAAGTTACAAAGGTACTTATTTTCATTGAACATTTAGTCAATGGAGATGTACTCTTAAGGGAATAACTTCACCTTAAAGTCTATGTGTCTCTCAGTTGCAATACAGTGACTTCAGCTATGGCTTGCCTGTGAGTATCATTGCTGACTCCATCCAGATTGAATGCAATGAAGGGAAAATGTGTTTGGGCCAACAATTCAGCATTTTGGGCCATCCTATTCTTCTAAGCATTGTATGGCTCTTTTGCTCCTCCTCTGTCTGATAGGGCCTTTAGGTATGGAGGCCATGTTTAGATCAGTAGGAAAAGGGGAAATCATTGTCATTTGTCTTCTTGGTGTCACAGACCCATAATTCTAGTCTTGGGTAGAGAAGATGAACCTCTGCAGGCCTGCCACATTGCAGGCTCTCAAACCTAGTGGCTCATGGCATGAGGGAAAGAATTAATCAAGAGCCTGGAGAGTGAAGAGGAGAAAGAAATAAACTGAAAGTGTACTCGGAATCTGAGATAGATAATGTCTCCCACCAGAAAGAGAAAACGCAGGAAGGAGGCCCCCGGGAGAAGCGGCCCGTTACATGGTTATGATCATGGAGATAGTGCGAGTTCCCTCCCAGGGGATGGATTAGCAGTTGCTGCCATTAAAATCTTTATACATCGCATCATCAATATTTACTCACACCATTTGAGCTGTCATTTAAATAGACAACTAAATAATTCACAGTTTTATTTTTCACATTGGTTTTCAGGAGATCTGTAAGTCTGAAAGATGTTTTCCATCATTTTTTATTATATTTGCTCCTTCTAATCCAGATTTTCCCCCTAAATTTGCCAGGGGTAATTTTTACATAAGTGTTTTTTATCGTGGTAAATATACATAATGTACAATTAGCCATTTTAACCACTTTTAAGTGTATATTTTGTGGCACTAAATACATTCACCACCATGCACTTCCAGAGTTCCCCAACTGGAACTCTACCCATTAAACAACTGCTCCCCATCCCCTCCCCCAGCACCTGACAAACACCATTCTGCTTTCTGTCTCTATGACTACTCAAGGTGCCTTATATAAGTGGAATCATACCTATGTCCTTTCGTGACCAACTTACTTCTCTTAGCACAGTTTTCAAGGTTCTTCCGTGTAGTAGTAGCTGAATGCAATTCCTTCCCTTTACAAGGTTGAATGCTATTCTATTTATATGTACATATCACATTGTGTTTATCCATTCGTCTGTGTTCCTGCCACCTTCTGGTGATTGTGAATAATCCCGCTATACACATGGTGTGCAAGTGTCTGTTCTTATCACTGATACCAATTTTCACCAGAAGTAAAATTAGTAGATCACATGGTAATTCTATGTTTAATACTTTAGTAAATACTATAACTTTCCCACAGCAGCTTCACCATTTCATGTGCCCACGAGCAATGTACAAGGGTTCTCATTTCTTCTCATCCTCACCAGCACTTGTTATTTATTTATTTTAATAACAGCCATTCTAATGGACATGGAGTGATATCTTCTTGTGGCTCTGACTTGCAATCCCCTAATGATTAGTGATGTTGAACATCTTTTCTTGTCCTTATTGGCCATCTGTATGGCTTCTTTGGAAACACGTTAGTTCAAGTCCTTGGCCATTTTGTAACTGGGTTGTTTTTTGTTGTTGAGTTGTTTTTAAATTCCCATTTCTGAAGATGTATTAGGTACAGGAGAACATCCTTATTTTGTAGTTGGGATTTCTTTGGAACATGGATTTCAGTCCTTTTCTCTGTCACACAAAGGCAGCTGTCCCACATCTCCATGCTTTGGTGCAAAACTGGAGTTTTATAATACTTTCCTCATGATGAGGCAATGCATATGAAGGCTCCTGATGCCCTGTCTGGTACATGCTAGGGACTCGATTACTTTAGTTGAGTAGGAATATGAATTATATTTTTTGATATTCTATGAGTGTACTACATTTCTGAGAGGAGAAAGAAAAAAACAACAACAAAAAAAGAAATGCAATTATCTGACACAAGATAAGTTAGTAGTGCTTTTTATTCTGTAATGTAATAATAAAGGGAAAGGGCAAGATAAGTGAATTTAATAAGATACTGTACAACATTGAGTGTTTGTATATATTAATGGTGTACTTAATGCATAAAATATTGTATATGTAGCAACCTGAGATAATTAATTTTATTCCCTGTGAGACCTCGCTTTGTTTCTCTTGGCCACAGTGTTTGCTAAGACAGCTGCAAACCACCCTCCTTGTCGGTGAGAAAACACGTGGATTGTTTTGCCTGAACAAATGGGGCTAATCTGCTAGTGTGCCCTTGATTTTTTCTTCTCAAAAGTTGATAAAAGAAAAATTTTCAGCAAAAGGATATAACACTTTCTAAGACTATAACAGAATATTATGTACTGAGAAAATAATGGTTAAAACAATGTATGAATGTTTGCATTTTGGGACATATAAGGTATTTGCCCTAAGTCACATTCTCTGAAAACAAGGGAAAGCCTGAGCGTGCTGGAATCAAAAAAGAAGCAGTTTATTCTGCTTCTCTGATCACCACCAAGAAGGACAAAAAAAGGTGTAGTGGTTACATTTGTATTAAAAACCATTTTTAAATATTATATTTTCCTCACAAATGGTTTACATAACATGCTTTATACATTATTGTGTAGGAAAAAAACACCCACTCTTTCTTCCTGTGTCTCTCCTTTATTCTCACACCATCCCACTCCCAGCACTCTGAAACCAGACGTGTGGGTTTCTCCCGACACCAAGACATTCTGCAGCACCAGCCATGTGTCCTATAATTTAACTCAATTCTAACACTGTCTACCTGGAGATAACACCAGCTCCCACAGACTGGCCCCCACTTCAGTTGCCAATTGCAAGCAGCAGGTCCCCAGGTTACCCATATATTCTGTACAATTTAATGGCAAAATGGAGGTCCCCACACCCTCCCTTCTTAAGTTCAATTAATTTGCTTGAGCGGCTCACAGAACTCAGGGAAACACTTACTCCTGTTTACCAGTTTGTTGAAAGGTATGATAAAAGACACAGATGAATAACCAGATAAAGAGATACATAAAAGAGATCTGGAAGGCTCCCAAGCACAGGAGCTTCTGTCCCTGTGGAGTTGGCGCTCATCACCCTCCAGACACATGGATGTGTTCACATACCTGGAAGCTCCCTCAATCCTATATTACTGGGATATTATGGAGGCTCTCATACATAGCCATAATCAATTATTAATTCTATTTCCAGCCCTCTCCCTTCTCTAGAGAAGCAGGGGCAAAGACTAAAATTCCAAGATTCTGATGTTAGATTTGTCCTTCTGGTGACCAGCTCCCATCAAGGAGCCCACCCAGAGCCATTTTACTAGGAAACAAAAAAAGGATGTCCCTAGTGCTCTTATCACTTTATCACAAATTTACAAAAGTTTTAGGAGCTCTGTGTCAGGAACAGGAAGAAAAGACCCAATAAATATTTCTTCTATTCTCAGAATTATATAGAAGGGCCAGAGGTGCTGTACTGATACAGAAGGTGGTTATCCAGCAAGTGAGGCATCAGGGCTCACTCCCAGGCACCCAAACCCTCCCTCTGCCTGCACACTACAGCCTTCCAGGGGACCCCCTGCCCCACAGCTGTTCTGTCTGCAGTGTCTCCTCTCACTTCCTGTGTCACTCTGTTCTGTTGCCTCACAAGCTCTTGAAGCCAGGGGCTGGACTGGCTGCCTAGCTAAGTGCTACCAGTGGGGCTGCAGGGACCTATTGTCTGAAGTCACCTATGTACCATGAGTTAGTATGAGGTCAGCTTTCTGATGACGAAACTCATTTTGGTGCAGACACATTTACTGTGCCTGGAAGAGTGGAACTTCTTTAATCCTTTAGGCTTAAATTTACCTGTCTCACCTCCCCCCCTACCACCAACACACACACAGAAGACACCCACATGTCTCCAAGTGCTAGAGAGAGGCATGGCACAGTTTCCATGATACAAGAGGAAAAAAACTTTAATCAGATGTAGAATAAAATCGAATTTTCAGAAAATATAATAAGTCAACTTTTAGCCCATTAGCAATTGACAAATGGAAATTTGCCTGTCTTGCCTGTCTCTAGCTGCTTTGGACATTTGGATCATTAGCTGCCTTTTTTAATCTGTAGCTAAAGGCAGTTGTCTCCAAGTTAAAATAATTTACCAGTGAATTCTCATTCCCTTTCTCCAATACATTAAGTTATTGTGTTCAGGTCATTGCAAATGTCTATATATTTGCTCGTTGACTTTACATACTCCCTTTTGCTTTAATATTGCAGGTATCATTCATTCATTCACCCATTCATTCAGTAAATATTGACTGGTTGTCAGTTTGATGCTGGTACATTCTGAGCATTAAGCGCCTACAGGTCACCTACACGTTGCCCTTGTATTCAGGGATAAACAGTCTCCAGTGTCATCCAACAGAACTGTATGTGATAATCCAAATGTTGTATCTCCACATTGTTCAACATGGTGACCACCAACCAGGTAGCCATTGAGCAATTGAAATCTTCCAGGTGCAATGGAGAAACTAAATTTTTGATTTTTTTTTATATTTCAATTAATTTAAATTGATGACTAATGGCTACTGCATTGGTGGCTACTGTCTGGATATAGCACATCTACACAGAGACATAGACAAGTCAAGAAGCAGCAGCAATTTTTGATAAACCACGTGTGGTAGGTAAAATATGTCCATTATCCCCTTATTAAAAAATGTGAATGTTAGGTTACATGACACAGAAAAATTAAAGTCATGGGTGGAATTAAAGTTGCCAATTTGCTGACTGTAAGATGGAGAACTATCCTGGATTTTCGTGGAAGGAAATATTCTTCAGTGAAGTTCAACATAGACTAATAATGGGCTCAGAAAATGTCTCCCTCTGTATTTGCATTCAATGGCTGTTGTGATGACATCACAGCCTCAGAGAATGTTGGAATATTAGAATGTGAAGAAATCTGAGGGTTCCCTTTGGACTTCCCTCCCAAGGCAGGGTCCTCCCTCCTTGTTTTATTTCTTTTGAGCTGCTGTGACAAATTACCACAGACTGGGCAGGAAACGGGCTTATAAACAGCAGACATTTATTGCCTCACAATTCTGAAAGCTGAAGTCCAAGATATAGGTGACAGCATGACCTGTTTATGGCAAAGGCCCTCTTCAACGTTGCCTTGCCGTGTGTCCTCACATGGGAAAAAGAGGATGGGAAAGCTCTTTTGTCTCCTTTCATAAGGACGTGAATACAGTTAATGAGAGCTCCATCCTCACGACTTGATCACTTCTCAAAGGTCCCACCTCCTCATTCGGTCACATTGGGGTCTCGAATTTCAACATTGATTTTGGGGAACACAAATACTCAAGCCATTGCACCCCTGAAACACAACTGCCATGTGGCCACACAGTGCTCCCTAAGCCCTTCCAGGGACAAGTCTTGTACAAGTTTTTCTATTTAGTTAATTAATATTAATTAAGCACTTGTTGTGTGAGTAATTCTTGAGTAGCTGTTAAGAATACAATCCTAAGCGAGATAAAAATGAACTCTATAATCTGCCTTCAAACACCCCCAGCAACCTTCCATCTCTGAATACAAGAGCCACCCACTGCTCACATTAAAAGTGAAAGAAACTTCCCCACTGTGGGCTGACCTTGTGACTTCCTTTGTGCAAGAGCATGTGGCACAGGTGACAATGTCTAGTTTATGAAGATGTCCAGGGTAGACTAATGAGATATTAGAGGCCACGTGGAAGGAGGCAACAGAAGATGAGGGACCAACTTGATGTACCAGGCGCTGCCCAGGTCCTATCTGGAGGAACTTCATAAGTGACCCTGCCAGCATGTTTTGAATCTAAAAAACCACTCAGTTGAAAAAGAAGAAACTGTGTTTTTAGCTACTAAGTTTTGGAGGGATAAGCTAGGAAAGGGAGAGAGCAATCAGACAGGGAGACAGCAGCACAGAAGGGAGAGAGAGAAAGCACAGTGACTGGAGAGCTAAGAGCAGTGCCCAGCACATAACTGGTGTTTAAAAAATATTTGTTGAATTACCAAAGGTTATGCCCAAAGCACAGAGTCAGTGAGACATTAACCAGAAAGGAGGGCACAAAGATAAGGAACATAAAGAATGGGGGCCAGGTTGCCAAGCTGGGACTTGATCCTAGAGTAGTGGGAAGCCCACCTCACCACTGAAGCTCTTCTCATAGTGGGTTCCTCCTGACAGCCCTCCCACAGATCCTGCCTCTGAAGCTGACACTATTTCTGAGTCTTTCTATAACTGTCAGTATGTTGATTTGGAACCAGTTGGTCTTTAGGAGCTGATGTTTCGTTTTGTTGACTATCGCAAACATAGTGTTCTATGTCTTCCAAAGACTTCTTGTTCAGAAGTGTTGATGGACAAGCCAAGCCCTGCACACAGATCTAAGACTTCTGTGCTAGAGAGACTGTCCCAGATGGAACAGACTGTTATGGTGACAAAAACAAGCACTGAAAGTGGCCTTTGGGCCATTAACTAAGATATGATCCTTATTTTCCAAAGAAGTCTTGGCATGTCTGGAGCTTCAGTGACAGGTGTCAGGAGTCAGCTCTGTAAACTGAAGTACAGGACACAACCATGGGACTTGCACCTTGCATTACTAATGCCTTCCCTAGGAGACGCAAGAGGTCTGCCCACAGTTGGGTGTGGGAAACACCAGAGGTTGGCATCCTTCTCGTGGATACCTGTCCTGGCCTCAGATTGGGTTTCCTGTGAAGTTCATTTTAGGTTTTGAGGGAGAGGATGCTGCTCACCACTATTGATCTAGGACTAGAGAGCCAGCTCCACTCTCAAATGCTTTGCTTATCACAGGGGTTGATAAAAGGGATCCAGGAGTGTCTAAAACAGTTCCTGAAAAGCAGAACATGATTGTGTTTAGCTCTTACCTTACTGTGCTTCTCTATTTCCAGCTCCTGTCCAGCTAAGCTGGAGAGAGGGGTGACTTTCCTATTGATTGACACTCCTGAGCAATTGTATTGCTAGTAGGAAGCAACTCTGTCATCATCCCAATTACTTCGTTTTACTTACACAGATAAGATTTGGCTACAATATCAGAGATCAAAATAAAATCTGGCTAGACCTCTGATCCTTTATGCATTTGAAACCAAATTATTTTACTTATTTAACCTGAAACACTTTTATAGCATGTATGTCTCGTTTTCAAGGGGGGACATAAATGTTACTTCACACAGGATAAACTGTAGTGTGTTGATTGACAAGTTATATATTGCTTCATTCTAAGCACCGAGGTAATATGATCACAAATCAATCTTTGAGAAATATCTTCTATGGGTGGAAAGCATCTTCTTCACAACTTGGAGGGCATGTTGCATTCATAGAACACTACTAATGACAGTGATTTTTTAAAGAGTCAAAATACCATATTCTTCACATTTTTTCTTAAGAACGTGGTCATTTTTTGTGTGTATTGAAAACACAAGCTGCTACAATTTGATCTCCAGTGCCACCTGGGAATAAAATGTTGTATTTCATCCCAATGTCAGTTTATTACTAAATTAGCACTCAAACACCCAACACCAGCTCCATCCCGACTTGTGGGGTGGCTTCTTTCCAGTCACTAGCTTCCCAGGTATCTTAGTGACCCCACTGGTAAATGGCAGTGAGGACCCTGCCCTCATGGGGATGAAGTGAGGACTGCACATGGGTTTCCACATATGTGTAAACCATAAAGAGCTTTTAAAGAGCACACGGTCCTGTGGTTAGTATGTTCTTACATCTAAAAAAATCTATTACAGATGCCATAATGGATATTTGGGTGCAATAATGCTGAAATGGGTTAAGTTCAAATAGCAGCATAAAATATAAGGAAGAAATAAACCAACAATGTAAGTAAAATCTTTTAAAGTGTCCAATAATAGTTCATGAATTACTCACAGAAAATCAAAACCTCAGTGAGCTAAGGTTTCCATGATCAGGGGAAGGTTGGATGGCCCAAGGCCATCTTGGCAGATTCCAAAGTGGGATTTTAAATGTGTTTATGCAATTGGTTGGTGGACTCAGGGGTGATAAAGCTCTTAAAGTGAACCATCTCAAAGTTGAGCACTCTTTCTTTTTAATGACCTACATGGAGGTTTCCCAAAGTCTCAGGGCCATGTCCTGCTGTTCTCAATGGATTAGATCCCATTGTGAAATAGTGTGTAGAGTGTGCTTTTCCAAATGCCTTCCCCAGAAGCAACACCCTCTCTGGAAATGGTCCCAGCTTTCATGCTGGATAAATGCCCCCAGTACCAATGCCATGTACACTGGTACAAATTGAAGTGTGTCCCTAAGGAAGTCATCCATTAAAGTCCTACAAATACGGTGTTACTCTATTTGTAGTAAGAATTAAAGTTAAATGACATCATTGAGGTAGCACCCTGATTGGATAGGCTTATCCTCTCCTGATAAGTAAAGAAACCAAACCTCTCTTTCTTTCTCTCTCTCTCTCTCTCTCTCTCTCTCTCTCTCTCTCTCTCTCTCTCTCCATCCCCCACCCCACCCCTCCTAAAGACACAGTAAGAAGTCTGCCCTCTATAAGCCAGGAAGAGAGTTCTCACAGGAAACGAAACTGCTGCATCTTGATTTCGGACTTCCAGCCTCCAGAATTATGAGAAAACAGATTTCTGTTGTCTCAGCCCCCAGTCTGAGGTATTTTGTATGACAACCTGAGCAGACTAAGACAGATTTTACTAAATTCTTAGAAAGTCTCTTTGCAACGGAGTGTAATTCAAGAGGAAGGACCAGTTGATTCGCTCTGACACTGTAATTATGTTATTGAAATTTCTCTCTGGTATCCCCAGGCTGCTCCCTTTTGCATCTACAATGTGTTGATATGCATCCAAAGATAATAAAACTCTCAAAACGTTAAAGGAAGAAATCATTATACATAAAATATTTTAAGGCAGAGTCAATTTTATATCAGAGGTTTGTGTCCCAGACACACAGTTACAGTGAGGGGTGATTTTTCTTCCTTTAAATAAACCTGCATTTTAATTTGAAGCAAAGTTTGGTTTAAAATTGTTTTCTTTTCTTTATTTATCCTGAGAGAACGTGCTCTTTTCTGCTTCAGAACACTTTTTATAAAATTGCATTTTATTCAGCAGACGTTCTTTTTTTCTCCCAGAGAGCAAGACTTGATTTAATATTTTCCGTCTCTGCAGCAGACACCCAGAATAAGCAGAACACTGGGCACTGTGATTACTTTGGGGACAAAAAGTCTCCAGGAGGCAGTTAGACAAATACCCTTAAAGATGTGTGCACACATGCATGTGCACACACACACACACACACACACACCAGTTTTCCACCAAGATCTGTTTTCATGCATAAAACCCACTAGCCCTTAAAGCAACACTCTAGTATTCAATCCATCCTTGTGCATAAATGCAGCACAACAAGTAGGAGGAAGCCTCCTCTGAGTAGGGCTGTGCAGGGTCTGCAGGACCTCCGAAGCAGGAAGCAGTGGAGGCCGTGCAGTCTCTGCCAGCACTTAAATTCCAAACACACCACTTTTTGCTGTGTGACCTTGGGTAACTCTCTTAACATCTCTGAGCCTCTGTTTCATTTCTACCTCTGGAAAATGACATCCATCCCTCCCTCATAGAGCCATCATGATCAGATGAATCAATATGCATCAGGTGCTTGTAGCAACATGTCTGGTGTGGCAATTGTTCTCAGGGTTTTAGCAATTATCAGTCTTTGGCCCATGAGCAAGAGAACTGATTTGGATCAATGGCTCCCATGTCGCTATGAGAAAAAGTTCCTAGAAAAGGTCCTGGCTGTTCTTCCAGACCCTCCAGGACACCCTACTATGGCTCTCTCTCTCCTGCTTCAGCCTCATTCACTCAGCTCTGGCCACACAGGCCTCCTTGCTTAGTCTTCAGCACTCCTGGTTCTCAGGACCCTGAGCTGTATGCTCTCCTGGAGCACTTCTCTTGGTGTGAGCACTGCCAGCACCTTCCTCCGAGTCTCCACTCCAGCGGCACCGTCTCCACAGGCCTCAACCTGACCACATTACTGAAAACAGCAGCATCCATCCCAGACTTCCCATGTTCCTGACTCTGTTCTAATTATTTTAACAATTGGTACTTGTTGCCTGCCAGCACATTGTTTTATTGACATTTAAATTAAGTTTATAGTTGATGTCTATTGTGTCCCTTGGCTATGAGGCAAGCTCCATGAACTTTGGGTTTCTCTTTTTTTTGTTCATTGATGTATCCCAAGGTACATAGTAGGCAGGTGATACACATTTTGGGATAAATAAATTGAGGGAGTTAATATGTCAAAAGGCAAAAAACGTATAACTCACTTAACTTTGGGAAATGTAATCAAGTTTCTGGAAACAGGAACATTCATCACTGTGTAGGAATCTTTGGACATCAGTGTGTGTTGGAGAGACTCAGGTCCCTCACCTGTGGCCCTCCTTCCCCCTCCATCCAGAGGGACCACAACGGGCTTCCTGCCCTCCAAGCCCTCGGCTCTTTCCCTAGAGATCGAACTGACTTGTTTGGGGACGAAATTGATTATTGTCCCTGCTTATTCATGACCCATGACTCATTTGGTGACTAGCCTGATGTCACCTCCCCATTCCACATTTGGCTGCCTCCCAGTGGGGCCAGGAGAAGGTAGCCACTCCTCTGCTACCCTGACAGTGACCTTGTGGGTGCAGACAGTGCAGGGGGGAGGTATGTTGTTCACTGCACCTTGAGGTTGGGACAGCATCCTCCAAGTCAACTTTTCCAGGAGCAGAGCAGCTATTTTAAGGACTGATTCTCATAAGTATTTAACTGACATGGTATCATCCATGAAAAGGAAGAGTATGACATTAGGCTGTCTGGTCCCCAACATTATACACTTTCGCGGCAAATAGTCACCACCTTTTTTCTCCTCTAAAACTCCAATCCAGCACTCTGATTTCAACTGTCCCTTGATAAATGTTGCTGCAGAAAACAACAAAAATCTAAATATGATTTTAATCACAAATATTCTCTGATGTACCTACAGGGAAAATCTTATGTAACTTTGTTTACTTTTGTATTAATTGGCTAAGAGTTGAACATCTATAATGCAAGTATTTTCAGAGAACCTAGCAAAAGTTATTGGAAAAATCATGCCTTTGTCGCCTGGGTATTTGATAATGTGCTGTTACTCTCCTGGGAACAGTGCACTATCAGAGGAAAGACTGAATGAGCTGAATTGTTAGATTAAAGATTTTGAATCACTGACTCTTGAGAAAAGGAAAAGCTTTTATTATGAGGTCAGCCAACAAGAAGACAGGAGGTGAGGCTCAAATGTGTCTCCCCAATCCAGGGTTTGAGGCAGGTTTTTAAAGGTTTCAGCACCGAGTCTTCCTGGACAGCGAACCCTTTATTTCTGGATGGGTTCCAGTGCTCAGGTCCAGGCCAGGTCCAGTCCCCAGTCCTCTGGATCTGGGGAGGGTGGGGTGGGAGGGGAAGTTAGGCATTCACAAGTGCCACTCATGAGTGTGGTAAACTTCGGTTCCTGGTCTGGTTAGAAACAGGATAGGACCGATTCGACCTTGTTCTGTGGTTGCAAAAGAATTTTAAAAGGTTACAGAAGCAATGTGAAGTTTTTTTCATTTGTATTTAATCAAAACTCACCTTGAAATTTCAATATGTTAAACTCAATTGAAATAATATATCTTGGATAACATTACCAGTGATTATACCAACTGCCATCTCAACATTCTAAGGTCTCTATATTTTCTAGCCCCAGGTCAACGCTAAATATAGGTCACTATTAAAAACTATAAATGTCCTCAGAATACAGAGAATTATGGGGAGAGGGGTGAAATTCCATTACAGTCTCCTATAGCTCTAAAGCTGAGAAGCGTTCTATGAATGTGAAAATAAATTTAAAAACACTCCCTGTGTTATCTGTGAGGAAACGCACGTGGCATGTGGACCCTTTTCTCTTTGCCGGTAAAACAGAAGCAGCTCTTCCTTAGTGCCCACTAGGAGAACACCACAGAGGGGTCCATTCAGAAGATCTGCCCAGATGCAGTGACCCAAGATGCAGCCACGCCAGCTCCGGCTCCATCTTCGGGCTCTGCAATGGCGGCGTGCACCTGCTGCCGGGGCGGCAAGGTTAAACACTCCTTGATGAAAATCAGAAGCCAGCCACTTCTGTAGCAGAGGGTGACTCCAGGCCCGGTGGGATGACATTTCAGGAAGACTCAAAAGGGTCGGTGTATTTCACCCCCACCCCCGACTTCAATTTAAACAAAGCAAAAGCCACCCTGTATCTCTTTTGCTGGCAGCAGGCTTGCCACTGTTTATCAAGCCGGGGCAAATCCAATTAGCTTGTGGCCTAACTCCCAACCTTATGAACCTGCTCAGCTTTGAGAATCTCAACAGTCCCTGCCAATATCTCATTTCTCCCGCAGCTGATAAGATCAGCTGAAGATATTCAATGGGCTTCTTTTCACTTCAGCTCTGGCTCCTCATCCCTGCCAGCAGCGCCAGAGCCATAGTGACCAGATCTTATTTTCCTACATGAAATAGGATGGCAACTCCAAGGCCTGTGGAGCGTGCTGGGACCAATGTGGACGCGGCCCCAGCGCGGGTGACAGGGCGGCCTGATTCCCCTTATCAGGGCTGGCCCACAAAGGCGGCCGGCCCAGGTGATTAGTATTCCTGGGTGCGCAGCGTCAGGCCTATTTCCGTCACACAGACAGATTGAGGCTTTCACTCAGGCTCGCGAATGAGTGACACATGGCCCGACCGGGAGGACAACATTGTTATTTGAGTTAAGAAATCAATTTGTATCAAATGTACACTGTAATTTATTTGTTGGCTTTGAAGGGAACCGAGCTGAGATAAATGGGAATGGGCTGCCTTCTTTCCCCCCCTCCGCCAGCCGATAAAGTTCTTCTGAAGCCCCAGATAGCTCCAGTCAGAGCCAAAGTGACAAACATGTTTAAAGTCGCACAGTGATCTTTAAATCTCAAAAAGAACACCTTGTTGGACACGATAGAACATTTTTTACCTTTTCCCTCTATCTGTCAGAAAGCTGCTGTGACACATTGCTTTAGTATTTTTGCTGACATTTTCTTTATCAAGCACATCTGTTTGTGGTCAAAAGATGCTTATTCCTATTTTCTTCAATCTACAGCAGGCTAAGAAACTGACCAAGGAGGCAGGAAAGGAGCCGAGCAGTCCCAGCGCTGCACTTATGTGTCTGGAGATGCTGCCTCTTGTTTTGGTTTTTTAAATGTTGATTGTGTCTTAACACCGTCATATTGCTAGGGTTCTCTTTGTCATTGTGTCTCTTCTCTCCTCTACCTCGTCCTTCCCCTCTTCTGTCACATTGGTCTCCATCTTCATTTCCACCTTTGTCCCCATCCCTATTTTCATATTTATAGAGAAACTTTTTAAAATTTCGATTCTTTTTCTCTGGGAGGAAAACCACAGAGGCTTTATTTTGCTACCTGCTACTGCTGCTCTAAGTGAACACCTGCTGGCTGTGAACTCATCATCGTCTAAAAATCATAGGACTGCCCTAGCTGGTGTGGCTCAGTGGATTGAGCGCCAGCCTGCAAACCAAAGGGTCGCTGGTTCAATTCCCAGTCAGGGCACATGCCTGGGTTGCGGACCAGGTTCCCCAGAGCAGGGCACATGAGAGGCAACCACACATTGATGTTTCTCTCCCTCTCTTTCTGCCTCCCTTCCCTCTGTCTAAAAATAAATAAATAAAACATTTTTTTAAATTATAGGACTAATGACAGAGCCCGGTCCCAGCTCCAGGGCACGTGCACCACCACAGAGCTGCATGATGAGGAAATGACCAGGCCCCTTGGACAAGGGCAGATGTCCTTCTGAACATTTTAACTCAATAACCTTGCTGTTTATCTCCAAAAAGTGACAAATGTAACAAGCCAGTTGATTGCATAAGGCATTTATCATTTTTTCAACTTACCTTTTATGTAGTTTGGAATCTGCTTCCTCTCTGAGCCAGAAGGAAAAGTGCATGAACTTGAACACTTTCTGTTTCTGACCTTCCATTTGTCTGGCTGTGTCTGTTCTCAGTTAATGTTGGTCCAAAGTTCCCAGAGGATCCCACTCTTGTGAGGCAGAGGCCAGCGTCATCCTGAGACACAAGTTTCGTAACTGATTGATGCACCTCCACGTGCGGTGCTAGGACCACCGGCCACCAGCGACCAGGACATCCACCCTTCCCTGTGACTGGTTTCACCAGCCAGGGGATTGCTTTTATCTTCAGTGAAGTGTGTCTTTCTTTGGTAGCTAAATGCAGATCAGTGGAATTAGCAGAACATGTAACCAGTTTTCTTTATGAGAACTCAGGTTTGAAGTCATTCAGTATGACTCCGGGCCTCAGTCCTTCAGTCTCAAACATCCTCTGCCTGCCATGGGCCCACTTCTCCTGAGGACATGGAAGGGTGAAGGTAGGAAGAGGGCACTGGAGGATACTCTGCAGAAGGGGTCCTGTCCCCACTCTGGAACAGTGAGGATCATGACATGCTATTGGGGCAGCCAACGCTGGTCAGGGATCTGCCTGGCCACTGTCCTCTCTCCCTCGCCTTCCCCTCCACACTCCTGAAGCCATGCCCCACCCCAGTCCCACAAAACTTCCCCCTACCCCATCAGTCTCATCTGCCCCCAAAATGTTCCTTTTTCTTGTCCCCTCAAACACACTCACCCTTGACTTGTAATCTTAACACCACTTTATTCATTCGTGTCAAGATGTCCCATTGACTAAGCTAACCTATGGGTCCCCAAACACTGGAGATCATCTTTGCATAAAAACCACTAACCTCCAGAAGTGGCGGAACTTACTCTCCAGAAAATGTGCAGGATCCAGAAATTAAAGTAAGATAGTCCATGGAGGAGCAGGCCAGGCCCCAGCCCATGCTCGTCCACTGTTCTGTATTGTTTAGGAAACAGTTTGAGATACAATTCATATGGCACACACACCCCTCTTTTAAAGTATACAATGTAACGGCTTCTAGCGCATTCACAGGGTTGTGCAATCATCGGGGCCAATTTTAGAACATTGCTGTCACCTCGCACAAGAAACACTGTACCCTCGCTTATCACACACCTACCCTGCCATCACCCCTGCAACCACTAGTCTTCTTTCTGCCTCTCGGTGTCCCCGTTCCGGACATGTTATATAAATTGAATCATACAACACGTGGTCACTTGTGCCTGGCTTCTTTCACCTAGTTTAATGTTTTTCCAGGTCCATCTCTGTTGTAGTGTGAATCAGAACTGCATTCCTTACTGTGGTTGAACATTTCTCTGTTGTAAGGCTATACCACACTCATTTTGTTTACCTGTTCACCAGGTGATGGACATTTGGTTTGTTTCCAAATTTTCTTATCACAGATAATGCTGCTACGACCCTTCAGGTACAAGTTTCTGCATGGTCGTACATTTTCATTTCTCTTGGGTAGATACGTAGGAGTGAAAGTGCTGGGTCTTATGGAAATGCTAATGTTTAACTTTTGTGAAATTGTCAGACTGTTTTTCCAAGTAGCTGCATCTATGTAAGGTTTATATGCACAGTTTAAACAAACCTGATGGGCTCGTTTCCAGGGAACTGAAGGTCAGAAAGAGCAAATTAAAAGCGACACCAAACAGGAATGGCGAAGCTGCAGAATCCCTGCTGAGAGTGATGAAGAAGGTAGGAAAGGTGAGAGGGCAGCGTAAGAATAAACAAAACAAAACAGACAACCAAAAACCCAAGGGGGTGGGTCATTGATGCGAGTTGATCATGCTCTGCCTGTATCTGGAATCTAGACAGTGTCTCAAATCACTGAGATAACTGATATTTAAGTAGTTTACTGGTATTATGAGGAAAATATAAAAGTGTACTCTGTATATTCAGCTTAAGAAGTCATACAAGGGCATACTATTTCATTAAATATGATACAAAAGAAGCACTATGTATGTGAATAATGTATCCAAGTGAAGTGCTTTCTTTCCAGGCACCACCAAATAATCATGGTGTCCCCTCCAGTCTGTTCGTATCCACTGCCATTCACAGGGGCTGTGCTCACAGCACTTGACAATTATGGTGGTACATGGTGACCCTGCTCAGGGGGATGGCAGGCAGGGAACCTCCTTTCTGAGAGGAAAGAGGGGTCTTTACAAAACAGCAGAGGTTCCTTGAATATTGAAGTGGTTATTCAAAATGTTTCTTTGATTATCTGAGTGCTGAAGAGTAAGTGCATGAAAAGCAATGCCTTATTTATAAAATATGCATTACTGACTGTTCAATTAGCTATACTAATTTTGTTTATACACTATGAGGTTGTAAATTAAGTTGCTAGGTCTTTTTAAGTAGTTCTAAACTTTTGAGAGATTCTCTTTTTTTCTCTCTATTGTTGAAGGATAATTTTTTCAATACATGTGCATCTATAAACAATATTAATAGCTGAAAGAGGCTATCCCAGCCGTTTAAATGCTAATATTATAGCGACTACTGAGTTGTATTTAGACTAAAGTCCAAATTGAAGCAGGAACTATTCCATGACCAAATCAGAATTAATATCTACGGGCTTGGAGCTATGGACCCACAATTGGTTCAGTCAGTTTTACTCTTCACTTTGAAGTGCTTTATCACTTGACATGATAAAGTGAATTTTCTAATTCTTTGATGTGATCAATGTAAAAAGCGTACACATGTAGTTGACTCTGTTCATGACAAAAGGTTAAAAACGAAAGGGTGGCTGTCCTTCTGCCCCAGCTGGGACTCAGTCAAAGCGGTGGCTCCATACATGTGCCAGACCACATCCTTTAAGAAGTACAGCTTCTAGACTGTCCTTGTGTCTGGGACATGGCTGAGAGGTGCCATGGCTAAGGCTGATCGACCTCCCGGTTCCCGTTATTGTACTGGTGTCCCCAGTCCACCTCCCAAAAATTTCCACTGAGAAGCACAGAGATCACAGATTTCTAGGAACCAAATTCAAAGTCTGCATCTCCTTTTCTTTCCTTCCATCCATCTGCCTGCAAGTTGAGAAGACACCCTGGAAAAAAAAAAAGACTTTTAGTTTTGAAAATCATTTGTTACAAAGAATTTCACAGAAAGTCAACAAGGAAATGGATTGTAGGAGATAAAGATATCAGTAGTGACTGTAAATAATGCACATCCACTGAGAGTGAGCTGCTGGCCCAGGTCTTAGACAGGAAGCCCTGCCCAGCAAGATGGAACTGGGCTGCAGGCCTGATGGTGTGGTATGTGTGTGTACGAGAGAGAGAGAGAGAGAGAGAGAGAGGAATGGGGGGAAACCAAAGTTACTCCTGCAGGAACTTTATAGGGCAATTTGGAAACCAGGTTTCCAGCCACACACTCACCCCTTCCCCTACCCCCAGCCTCACCATGGTTTCACAAGATTCTAGTGGGTCATTGAGTCATAGCTATTGACTGTCTACCAGTTAGTTCCCATCCCGCTCTCTTTCTCTCCAATTAGAACATGTTCTTTGGATACAGAAGAATAGAACTTATTCACAATCTTATACATACTCAACATGTGTTATGCTCCCCTTTGCCAGAGTAAGTGTCACACATGGGAGAAAGGGGGAGAAAGAAGGAGGAAAGAAAGATACTCCCGTAAAAAATTAGGAATTGGCTACCTTCCACAAAGAAAAATGAATGTTTGAGCAGTCCCTAATCACAGTTCTTTCAAAATATTGTGGAAATATAATGGGTTCGATTAATATTCATGCATCTTCTGTTACATTCTTAAATGTTTCATGGTAGAAGTTTAAAAATATCTGCTCCTTTATCTTCTTTATATAGTATTTTTTTTCAAAAACTCAAAATAATCATGTCCATATTCTGAAGATCATCAGCAAAAAGAAAAATATAATCCATTCAAAATGACATACTTGTCATAGACACATATTACAAAACTGAATTTATGTAGAAGTCTGTATTTTAATGTGCATTAGTCTTCATGATTTCGTGGACATAAATTTTTTATCTGGTGACCTATTTACACTAGGTTTTATTCTCCTCAGGCCTAAGTACCAGTGTCTTCGATGAAACATGTATATGCCAGGTGCGGGTCAACATGAGTGCTTATTTGGGAGCAGGTATAACTCGTGTGGCTCCCTTTACGAGGCTTAGGGTGTGATGAGGGCCATGGCTTACTAGCAAGTTAAGCAGTCCTACGTCTCAGGCTATCTTTAATGGGGAAAGTTGTTTGTCTCCTGAGCCTCCATCCTAGTGATCCCTGGTCCCACTGGGAGTGGTCACATCACGTTCAGAGCCCTGCTGGGTGCTGAGGAGGGGACTCTGAAACGTCTGGCTCTACCTACTTCACAAGACAGTTGAGGGGTTTGAATGGAAGTGAAGCACAAGTCACCTATGCCAGCATCTGTCACTGCAGTTCAGCCTTCCTGCCTGGGACACACCTTCCCCATCACCAGGTTCCTAGTACCTGTCTCCATGCTCACCTTGTATACATCCTTTGGAAACATCTAGTCTTTAGTTGAGCACCAGTCCAAGCCACTTCTTTGGACACTAAGATGCACCTTACACATCTGTCTACAGAGTCACTGTTACTGATTATGAAGGATGAAAGCCGGGTCTTCCTAAGTCAAGCCAAACCTAGTCAAGTAGGTGCAGCTAACCAAAATGACAAAAGCACTGCTCTGGTGGACATCTGCCTTTTTAATGGCTTCCCAGTATCTGTTGAGCAAGCATCTTATATTTGGGGATTTTCTTACTTATGCATTTACCTCCCCAAGTACAGGTGAGAGCTAGCTTTCTCAAACTCTGTTGTACCTGGGATGCTGCCCTATGAGAGAGGTTCCCTGGTTAGATGTTCTACAGGGGCTGCAGTTTGGAAGGGAGCCCTGTGAGGGAACAGATCCCAGGGACATCTGTCCCTGCCTCAGGGACACCTTCCACTGGGGAGGAGGCAGGGATGGCTGTTAACCCTTTTGTGAGTGGCATTGGTTGGGGATCCAGGGCCTGATGGCCAGCATTGTTGCTGTGAGTTTTATGCAGAGCCAGTGAGCATGCTAGGCTCCCCAGGGGTCTGTATGATGCCTAAAAGTCTTGAATAAATGTTTTTATCTTTCTGGTTAAAATGGCTGCAGTGGGTTCTGCTACTTGCAATTAATTATAATTGGCAAAGTAGAAAGTGAACCAGAGGTTTAGGATTCATCATAATCTCAGTCATTAAATCTTCTCATATGTTCCCACTCCAGTGCTCAGGGTCCCCCTTCCTACTTGGTCAAATTCCCAACTTCCATACCAGATCCCTGGAAGAGGCTGTGACTTCAACTAGCCTTATTATTTGTCAGCCCACGGTTCCAAACTTTAAGCTTTTAGATTACTCGGCCTTGATGCAGTGTGAGAACAAGGGACCTGTATGGACAGACATAGACAAGTTTTCATCCTCAGGACTTTTTTTTTAGCTCCCAGCTCAGCCGACATAACCAGCCCATTCCCCATGCCCTCATGCCTGTCATATGATTCTTTGACATGGCCACTGGGTGTCTTAATCCTTGGCTTCAGTAGTCACATCACTTCAGGGATCACAGGTATCTTTTAAATGGATTTTTCATTATGGAAGACCATAGCTGAGGAGTCTCACCCCCTCATAGTATCAGGTATCAAATATGTTCAAGACCCCCCAGGACAACTAACCAGCACAAATTCCCTATTCCCTTTTCCTCTCAATGGAATAGTGAATTCCCTATTCCCTATTCCCATTCCTACTCAATGGCCGGTGACCTGCAAAATAAGCCACGTACGCCTGAATTGAGATTCTTAGATGTAAAAGCACTATGCTTTCTAGCCAGTTAGAGCAGGAGAGGAATTGACTGTGTGAGAGCAGGACACCCACACGAACACCTCACACAGACCAGCCACAGGTTAGATGTTCCAGCTACACACACCCTCTGATAGAGGTACCGAAGACCCTGTTAAACATCCACACTTCACCCAAGCGGTGGTATATTAGACGCAGGCTATGCTTCTGTGCTGAGTTTAACAGGTTAACTGAGTGAATGAAAGGGAAGGAAAGAAATAAAAAGATTATATTCTAGGCAACCTGCCCTATTATGTTATCCTCATAGGATAGGCCACATGCCAGTAAAGTTCTGTGAAATACCAAGATGAGGAAACCTGAAAGGCCAGAACAGGATGAACAGTCAATTCCTAAGTGAAAAAGCTCAACAACAGGCAGGAAAATGGCTATAATCAAAAGGAAGCGGCTTCTCCCACCTAATCTTTCCCAGGTAGCCTTAGTTCTTTCCCAGTTACAATGTCGAAATAAAATCTCCCTAATGCACGAAAGATAAACTTGGAGAGCTGTAGTGGGAAATTGCAGCCTGTCATTGGCAGTGATGGTGCCTCTTCCAAAGAATGCAGTGAGGCTGCTGTTTGAGGTCAGACCCCCTGTCGGTCCTGTCTGCCGGTCCCGTCTGCCGGGCAGAGTCCTGTGTGCCGAGGGAGCGTTGTTTCCTTTCTATGCATGTCTTTTTCACTCTTCTGACTTGCCTTTTAAAAAGAAGCATACTGTCCTTTTTATAATCTCCACAAGTAGAGTTTGGCTTTCCTTTTTATTTATTTACTTTTTTTCTACATTGGGTCCCAGGAATTGACCTCTCATTCCTGCCTTTTCTGCCAGAGCTTCGAGGCTTCCACTGGCCAAAAGTCAACACAAAAAGGAGTATCTTCAAAATGTGTTCACAGCCACTTAGGAAAGGGAAGGATAAAACCATTGAGCAAAGCATTGCCAGTCATTGGAAGGCATGCAGTGTCACCTGTTTTAAATAGGCGACGTTTCTCACCAACTCAAAAGCTGGAGATCTAATGACTCCTTCAGAGCGGAGCTCACAAACTCTCACACAGGCACGTCTGCAGCTCTTGCTTTCTTCTTTCTTACAGATTTCCCTCTTTGCAACTTAAAACAGAAATGCATTTCCTCTGAAAAGCGCTGACAGCAAAACTTGCTTTCTCAAGGCAGGAAAGTTGCTTGCCCCCAGGCTGTGAGCAACAAGGCACACGGGAACACAGGGCTGGGCTTCTTTCTGGCTCCCATAGTTTCCTGCATCTAAAAACAGCTCTCACCAGCCACTGGGAAGGGCAGTGGGCAGCATGCTCCTCAGGAGGAAACTTCAAAAAGTCACTGTCAACACAGAGACCAAGTTCTCTGGGCTTTCTTAGGGGGTCCTCACAGGTGTTTATAAACAAAATAAACTTTCATGCATATCAGACTGGTACCATCCGTTTTCTTACCTGGAAAAAAAAAAGTCTAACAAAAAAAAAAGGGAGATGATGTTTTGTTATATTTATCTATTAATAGAATCATTGAAGATGAAATTCTATTTCTGTTATAATATAGTGTTAATATAATTAACACATGTGTGAAATCAAAGAAACAAACTAGTTTAGAGCTTGTTTTCTTTTATTTGGTCTTGAGTATAAGCCAGTAATGCAGTTGATCTTTTTTTGGATGCATTTCATTTAAAGCTAGGGACACCAGCTCAGTCTGGATCACAGGTTCTCTCCTCTGACAGAGATACATGCAACATATAAACAACAACAAAAAAGAGTTTAACTGCTGTCACTTCAGCCAAAGTGTGTGAGATACAAATGTCCCCATAAAGATATATTTATAGAGGAGCTGTCCTTCTAACCAGTGTCCATTTTCATTCACCTATGGCTTGTGTGGGTTGAATAAACTCATCTGTAGGTATATGTAGAAAGTAATGAAGAAACTAGCCACTTGGGACTTTAGAGTGTGCATTAGCCTACAAAGTGATGATTCGGGTGGTGTGACACGTAGGCAAGAAGGTAGAGGAGCCATGCATGCATGTCCCCTGGAAAGCAGGGCCTCCTCCACCTCAGCACCTTGCCCTGGGGTGTCAGAAGCTACTAAGGTTTGGATTTCTGAGTCACAGCAGTAAATGTGCTTTGACAGAAGCAAAGAATAGCAGCAAGCTGGCAGTACAGTGGGGCTGGACTGCCCTGTCCCAGCCATAGGTCCTCTGAAAGGTAAGTCTGCTCTGGACCAGCCAGACTACTCTCCAGGGAGGCCCAGCAGCAGACTTCCATAGAAAGTTTACCTGGGCTGTCCCATGAGGATCAGGCTACCTGGTGAATGGTTGGGTAGCCTGATTCCTGCATGGAATGCTGCTGTAATAGATCCTGGTTTGCCCATGCATATCCTCTATAACAAGTAGTCAAGAACCAAAGCTTCCCATAAATATGCTTACTGATCCCTTTAAAAACATTGCAACAAGTTACATGTACTGGGATCTGTCATGCCTTGGTACCTAATGAAGACTATAGTATCACATCATATAAGAGCTTTACACAAAGAAAGGAAAGGAATGAGTCACATAGGCTGAGATTAAGAGGAAACAGGCATTATAAGCCAACAGAGCAAAATTATTGTCAGGCTTTTTACT
>VMDR010011743.1:0-27890 GCA_007922815.1 Macrotus californicus | reverse complement strand
ATGTCCATGTGTCCTTTATAGTGTTTCCTGGAAACCCTTTCCCCCACTGTCCTCTCCCCCCTCCCCTCTGGCCATTGTTAGATTGTTCTTAATTTCAATGTCTCTGGTTGTATTTTGTTTGCTTTTTTCTTTTGTTGATTATGTTCCAGTTAAAGGTGAGATCATGTGGTATTTCTCCCTCACCGCCTGGCTTATTTCACTTAGCATAATGCTCTCTAGTTCCATCCAAGCCGTCACAAAAGATAGGAATTCCTTCTTTCTCTCTGCTGCGTAGAATTCCACTGTGCAAATGTACCACAGTTTTTTGATCCACTCATTGACTGAGGGGCACTTAGGTTGCTTCCAGCACTTGGCTATTGTCAATGGTGCTGCTATGAACATCGGGGTGCATAGGTTCTTTTGGATTGGTGTTTCAGGGCTCTTAGGGTATAATCCCAGCAGTGGAATTGCTGGGTCAAAAGGCATGAATTTCCTTTTTTAAATTAACAAGTCACAAAGAGACCAATGAAAATAAAGTACTAATTATAAGTCAGTTAAGAATAATTTTTAAAAAGCAGATTTGTCTGAAAAGTCAGTCTTCTGAAGGTGGAGTTTACTATGCTAATCATAAGTGTTGGTAGAATTTTTTGCCAAATGTATTAAAGTAGAAGTGATAAGACAACTACATGTTTCAGAATAATAGACAAGTTACTATAGGTTAGCTCTATTAGCTCACCTAAAACCATAATTTATACTGGGAATATTAAAATATAAATGGAACAATATAATTTGTGATTGTCCACTTTTATTTCGGAACACATTCTCAAATTATTAAGAACTAACACAAAACTATTTTCCAAAAAAGGTAGGTATCGACTTCATCTTGATTATTTTTCAAAAGCAAATATGGAAATAAAACGTGTTCAGCTCTTCTAATTGCCGGAGCAGTAACAACAATGAGAACTACTGCTCTCTCGGTTGGTCATTTTCTGAGCCGTTCTTTGTGCCATATGCTTTGTCTGTAGTGCCTCCAACAGTCGTCACAGCGACCTTACGAGCGAGGTGCCACGCTTGTTCTTGTTTCACAAACAGGAACACTGCAGCCTGGCAAGATGAAAGGGCTCCGACAACTGGTGAATAGTGTGGCCCCGGACTTCAGATTGAAGTCTTCCCCCTTCCCACGTCCCTACTCTTAAACTTTGCTATAGTTTACAGTAATTAAACAGAATGTTTGTGGAACTCTTATGGAAAAAAACTTCGGTAGTTACTTGTCTAGCATGTTTAATGTCCTCGGTAAGAGCACATTTTTTTCTTTGATTTTTAGAGCTCATTTTAAGTTTTTCATGCCCAAGTCTGGCAAAAGACATAGATGATACGGGTAGTAATATTTGTTACTATATTTGCAATATTTGTTAGACTAAGGACTAAGTTGTGTCTTTAAAGTATTAAGCCTGGTATTTCAGATGGACTGTACATTTTCTTTGCAGATCATTCCAAAAGCATGACATAGTCATCATGTGTGTATGGCGGAGGGGGCTGGGGGCATGGCACTGGAATTGGAATACAGTTAAAGTCTTTGGGACACCTAACACATCATGGGTGGTCAGCAAATATTTTTTAAACAGTGAACAAGGGAACAAAAGAAATAACACTTCTTTGCCTATGAAAGTTCTAATACGTGTTTGTGTGTTGAAGTATAGGTAGCAAGTGTGGGTAGCATACCAGTAATTACAACCCTGGGCAAGTTAGTGCACTGCCTTCCCTGAACCTTGGTTTCCTCTTTTGTGAAATGAAAATAATTAGATCTTCCTCAGTTGTGGAGTTTAAATAAATGATCATTCACCTTCCTTTATTATCACATCTGACCATTTGTGTGGTATAAAGCTTGTTGGAATTGTGAGGATTGAAGGAAAACCTTAAGAGCCAGCATAACGAAGGTGTGAGTTGAGACAGCAGTTCATGTAACTGAACCCACCAGAGAAAGAGTCAAGGCTAGGGAAGAAGGTGAAATGGTGCTCTGATGGTTGGAGTAAGGGTGGCCCAGAGAGGAGCAGAGGAAGGGACCTATATTCGTTCCAGTGCTGAATCTTCACTGGCTTTGGACAAGTTGCCTGGGCTGGGTTATGTAAAGTGAGGGGAGCACGTCAGGGCTACCTAAGAGTTTGTCAAGTATGGTTCATCTCAAAGTCCTGCCTGCACAGTTTCAAGTGCTTCCTGTCACTGTACCTCTGCCAGGGGACTTAAGGAAACTCCCATGGGAGGGCACTGTTGTTACACACACACACACACACACACACACACTCTCTCTCTGTCTCTTTCTCCCTCCCTTTTTCTCCCCCTCCTACTTCCCTTTCCAGGTTAGCACTTCTTGGACCTAATCTTTCCCTTTCTCACTCTCCCCTTTCCCCCCCTAGCCTCTTTCACTGATCTCTCTGATGGCAAAGGAGGTGGGGAATAATTTTTATTGTTTAGAGGTTAAAGACCTTGCACTCCTGGGCTTTTCAGGGCTAACATTCTGCAGTATCTGAAATTTAGCATAGGGACTCAGTGAAAGAGCAAAAGCAGAGGCCTAAAGACCTAAAGAGTGGACTGACTCAGCTTGCAGGCTGGATAAAATAAGGATTAAATTTCAGAAACACAAAAGGAACTTTCATACCAAAACAAAAGTATCAAAATGAATTCAAAGGTCAGAGCAAAAATATTAAAGACAAAAATTGGATAAAATTAAATTGACATGAGAAGAAAATAAAACTTTAAAAAACATTTTATGATGGAAAAATGACTTTTAAATAGCAAAAGCAATGAAAGCTTTAGGGTTTTGTTTTGTTATCAGAATCCCTCTTTGGAGGCCCATCGGAGCAGAGTGGTGGTAACCCCAGAAAGCAAAGCTTTCATGTGTACGGAGAAAGAGAGGTCAGGAGGAAAACTATATAAATCAGCACACGGGGACAACTGAAGGCAAGCAAATCCAAGCATTCTGAACGCAATTTTTGACAAAAGAATATTCTAAAGTAGCTTGGACATAGGAAGCCATTCTCTCTTTTGTGTCTGAAATGTAAAACGGGGACTGTGCAGATTGAAAGTCACCTGAGATTTAAAGCATTTAAAGGGAAAGCCCAACCAGAGAAGTTTGTCATCACACATGTGTCAAAGAGTCGTTGGAAACAAAAAAGCTAATAAAAATAGAGACAATATGACAAACACAGAAGAAACTTCCAGAAATTATAGCAAATGCTGAAGTCAGTTTGGGTCAGAGGGACCAGAGACAAGTTGCTGGAACCTTTCGCATTCTAAAAAATGGCTCTGGTTGGTGGACAATGGTACATGAGAGCGAGCAAGGGCAAAATGAGCGGGTGTTGCTTGTCAGTTACCGGGGGCTGCTCAGTCTAGCATTAAGTTAGTTCAGCAGGTTGCTGTGGATAGAAGAGGATCCACTTTTGTTGTCTCCCTCCCCAGTGTTCCAGATCCCGCACAGGATATAGGGACAGGGTTCAGACTTCACAGTAGGAAGCCCTGTGTTTGAGTCCCAGCCGAGCGCTTCTGGCCATGTGCCGAGGGCAGGTCTTCTAAAAGCCAGCTGTCTCACTGCCACGTTTGTTAAGTGGGGTTATGGCTAATCTAGACCTTCCTCACCAGGAGTGTTGTGAGCATCAGAGGAACTCAAGTGTGCAACAGTATTTTGTAAGTTTCCCTGGCTGTTTTCACTGTAAGAGAGGTCTTTATTTCCAAAAAAGAAGAAGAAATTAAACAACATACATGATAAGTTAACTTTTCCTTTTAAATACAAGTTCATGAGGCTTTAGGACATCACGTAAATGTAGGGCTCCTAACATGGAGTCCATGGGTCACAAGAGGCCCCGTGGATAGAATTCAGGGCATTGTGAGCTTGGATGGGAAGAAATATGTTTTTGGTTTGCATTTTATTTAAGCTAACCTCTAATTGAATTTTACCATTTGTTTCCATTATAAATGGAGGCAACAAGTTGCAGTGATATTTTCTCAGGACCTGTGACTTTGTCAACAATAGAAATCACACATGCTTGCATGTCACATTATAATTATTGTCAGTGTAGATGTCAATCTAGAAATACTTATGTATGACACAGCTTTGACATAATGGTAGTTATTAGTGCTAGATCTTTTTCCTTACTATGTTAAAGAATCTCATATATTACTATATTACTATATAACGTCTATGTTAATATTTAGATATTCAATTTAATTGGTTTCTTTTGTAACCTAGCATACTTTATTTTATGTATTTCATTTGATAAGGGGTCCGTAGATACAAAAACAGTGTTGTTATTATTGTTGTTTGGAGGTTATTAATCTGACAAAGGGCCTACAGGCTTCACCAGAGACATATTGAAAGAGGAATTACCTGTACACCAATAGCCACGGCTGATAGTGCACCCCACAGTGAGAAATTCCAGTTATGCAATTAGAGTAGTTTATAGTAATATAATGGAACCATGCCCTGGACAATACAAGCACAAATCACTTCCCCCAGTGCCACCTCTGTCATGTGGGGTGGACTCAGGCCAGACCGTGCAAATGCACTCAGAGGGGTGAAGATCACAGTGAATGACACACTGCATACACACCTCCTGTTTAGGTATATTCCTGTTATCCGTGGTTGGTGTCTGAATAGTAATCAATAAGAATGTTCATCTGGAAAGCTAAACAAGAAGATAAATATGTGCATTTAATTTTTAAATTTTTTTTTGTGCTTTTGCCATTGTGCTTTTGACTTATAAAAATGTCTGCAACTGAGATTACTCTGCACCCGTGGGTCTTTGTTTAAACCTCTGTCAGAGCACTCACCTGGTGCCTGATACGTGTATTCTTCTCTCCAGAGTTTTCTTTGAGCTAGTAATCCTGTCATGTCATGTTCTCTGCTGACTTTATATGGTCCCTAACAAGAAATAATTAAGTAGATTATACCAGTGTGTAATTTGAGTAGTTGAGACCTATTTTTTATTGTCTCCATATTCTTCTCTGCTAGCCCCACTTTCTGCTTAGATAGAAAATAAGGCTGCATTTGCAGCAACAACAGCAACAATTGAGCTGGCATTTATTATGTGTATCATATTCTTCTTGATTTCCCAATGTTGAATACTTGAACTTCTTCAATAATAGAAATCTGGGGGACATGATTGGCCTGGGTTTTGTCACAGCTCTTGATTTGGCTTGACCACGGTGTCCTTGTTATCTGGTAATTCATGACTTTGAGGTTTCCTGGTGACATCCAACATATGGGAGTATCAGAGAATTCATAGTATCACAGAATTCATTTAGGCTTTTCATACCTGGAAGGGCCTAAATTCTGTTTTGCAATGGTGACCATGGAGGCCAAGAAAGGTCAGGGAACTTAACTAGGCTTCAGAGTAGGTAAGTGGTAGACTTACGAGTTAAATCCTATCTGTAGATCCACAGTCTACCACCCTTTCACCACAGCAGCTTCTTCCTAAAGAGTGTTTGATCCTGTAAGATTTAGCATAGGATTCTTGAGTCAGGTCAGTTATAAAAATTCTACATGCCATATGTTTTTGCTTGTTAAAGATTCTGAGAAGTTCTGCAATATAAAAATTTGTCTGATGTTAGTTACCATTTTCCAAGTTTATTTGACCACAGAATCCTTTTTCTCACCCAGAATCCACCTAATAAGGAGTCATACTTTGGAAAAATCACACAGTGGTGAGCTTGATGGTTGATGATGGTGGTGGTGAGGGTGGTAGTGGTGGCGGTAACAAGAAAAACAACAACATTTACTGAGCACTTACCGTGTCATAGATGCTATTCTAAATGCTTCATATGATAAGACACATATAGCCCTCACAAACAACCAGTGAGACATGCTCTGTTACTGTCTTCACTTTACAGATGAGGAGACCGAGGCCACAGCAGCAGCCGGAGTATAGTAGTTGTATTGGTCCAGTAATAACATCACCCTGTAAATCAGGGCTTCTCAACCTTGGCACTGTTGACATTTTGTCTCTATAATTTCTAGTTGTGGGAGGCTGTCCTGTGTATTGTAGAATATTTAGCAGTATCCTTGGCCTTTACCCAGACGTGTCAAACAAAATTGTCTGCAGACATTGACAGATGTTCCCTAAATTGCTCCTGATACAGAACCACTGTTGTAAACTTACAGCAGAAATATGTTTTCTCGAACAACCTTTGTAGTAACTTTTATAGTGACTCGTGATCACGACTGGACAAATTACACATCGTAGGTTCTGTGACTACATCAAGCTCTGTACGCTTGTGTGGGGGTGGATGTGAGTTAAACTTGACCCACGCTGCCTTCTTCCACTCGATCTCCTTACACTGCTTCTGGGAGAGCCCAGAGGCCAAAATTCTATAAATTGCCCTATGCACACCCTCAATTCATATATTGTTGCAATTTTATACTTCCCCTTGGACTTGACCCACATAAATACACACACACATCTTGTTTTTTTTCTGTACAATGGAGGACTTAACATATTTGAATGACCATACAGTAAACACTCATGCCTGAGCCAAGATTAACAGCTGCCAAGGAAAACATAGCCAGCACTGAATAACTCACAAAGATTTGGCAAAGAAAAAATAAAGTTACGTGATCAAATATATTACTAAGGTATTGGGTTTTATTTTTCCAGAGTGATAACCTGTTAAATTCACACAATTCAAATAGTTTCAAGGCTTCTGGCCATTGTTGTTTTGTAATTTAATATGCCATTTTCAGGAATAGCTGAGGAATAATAAAAAGAGCATTGAAATACCGAGGTTTCCATCCTGGCTCTGCCAGACATTTACTGTGTGACCCCACCGTCTTCTTCGAAAGGTTTGCTTCCTCACCAGTGAGATGGGGTACTGATATGAAACCAGTCATGGTGTCGAAAGGGCGAAGTGAGACAATACATGTGCACCAGTAACCCACCCAGACCCTGGCATGTCAGTTTTCCTTCTTCCTTCCTGGACCAGTTTATCAAGGAACTCGACCATGATTTTCCACTTCCTAAACCCTTTTCAGTAATTTTTCAAGTATAAACCAGTTGTCTTTGAAAGTAGCACAATGCTTTCATCAAGTGGCCTAGTGCAGAAAACTCATTACAAGGTGTGGTCTGGAAAGAGGGAGAGTACATACAGTACCCAAAACCACTGAATCTTGAAATGTTTACATTTGAAGATAGCAGGAGAGAAGGAGAGAAAGAAAAGATTCACAAGGAACTTTAGGAGCCAACGCTTACCTGCTAAGCTTAGTGGACAATTTAGCGATTCAGATTTTCAGTGGATAGTTGAGTGCATCTGTGTACCAGATACTAAGCAAGCACTAGGGATACAAAGAGCAAATAACAAAAACAGCTATTCTACCTCTGTACCCTGTCCTGTTGGAACTTAGTGACTATGTCTTGTCTTTGTCCCAATTCCATTTGATATGTGCTGCCTGGGATGCTAGTTTGCAGGGTCCCCAGACTTGGCTGAACTTGGAAGGATGCCATGATATGTTAGTATTGTCTGTCTTGGACAACCACTACAGGCAGTGACAGTGCAGGATTTGACAGTCCTCTGGCACAGGGGTTTTTAAAGTGGGACCTGACCCATTACTGTGTCATGAAATCAGCTTTGTTGATCCCCATAAGCATTATTTAAGAAAAGAAATAGAGAAATAACAGAGTACATTGCACATAGTGATGATAACTGTTGCTTTGAAAAACTTTTGTTTTGGTTACTCTGTACCCCTTTTTCTCTATATTCATACTGGTTTTGTTTTTCATAAAATTATATGATGGGTTTGACAGTTTGTACCCAATTAATCAAAAACATAGAACAACTCACACATTCTAAGAGTCAGTCTTCAATAAATGATATGTGTATCCTTTGAGTCTTCTTTCATTAGAGTCTTCATATGCTGTCTGAGGTAGTTAATTTTGCTTATGGTCAGTTCTGGTGGGGGGCAAAACAGCCAACTGGTTAGGAGCCTAGGCACTAAATGAAGCTCGCTTTATGATGCAGACCATGTTGCGTTAGAACTGTGTGACCTTGAATAGCTACTTAAAACTTGGATTTTGTGACCGTCGCACATCGTATTTATTTGCACACACACACTTGCAGAGGATCTTGCTTCAGAATGCTTTGGTTACTACTTAAGGCCACATAGATATATGCTCTCCTAATGTTTGGCCAGATTATCATATCAAATGCAAAAATATGTAGAAGCAGCCTCAGAATTAAACATGGGAAGTAAATACACTGCTACCTATCACATGTTGGGAGCTTGACCACCCACCATGAACGATTAGGAATTACTGATACTGTTTCAGTACTTGACCCAGCATCTGTTGGTTCCATTCAGTTCCAAAAGTGTAGGGAGAGAAGTGAAACTCTGTAATGAAGTAAGAGAAGTGTCCATGGAAGGAGAGTATTTGGAAACCATGAGGAGAGAGGATTGGAACAAGAGGCTAAGAATCAGGATAATAAGAACAACATTTAGCCCCTATTTTAATACTGGTTTCAGGCACAACATATTCACTTAAAAAGTCCCACAATGATGCTTCATAATTAGGGAAAACCCAGCTGGATGGCTTAATTGACTGTTCCTATTAGATAGTTTAAACATATTTTTAAAACTTGATAAATCGAAAGCACCTTGAATTTGGAGCAAGACAGCTTGGGTTAGAGTCTCGGTTCTGTCACTTCCCAGCTCTGTGGCCCTTAGGAGATCACTTCACATTCTGGAACCTTGATTGTCTGTCATATGAAATGGGTGGAATGTTATTTCACAGGATGATGATCAGGATGAACTAAGAGCTTGCATGTAAAGTCCTTAGCGTGTGATGAGTGCCCCCAAAATTCTCCCCAACCTCCTACCCTCTGGAGAAAGTCAGATTTGTAGTGTATTTTTAAAACATAAGCAATTCCCATGTGGAAACATTATGGACAAGAACAGTGTTTGAGAACATAAAGCAAAACTTTCCAAAAGGACTTTTAATTACAAAGTAATTAAGTCTCTCATTCCCTGTCTGTGTAGCTGAAGCTACTTGTTTCCCGTTGGTGCCAGGAAAAGAGGGAAAAGAGCACACCAAGGCTTTTTCCCAGCCTGGTTTATTCTTCATTGCATCTGACACAACAAACCAGATAAGTAAGTGGTGGATCATGCACATTTAGTGTGAATTTGGTATTGTAAGTTAAGAGGTCTCACAGACTACTTGTTTTTACTTCTCTGAGTTAGTTACATAGGGCAATTAGGCTACCAGTCTAGTCCAATAAAGATTCTGTCTCAGCTTTACATCCCAAGATTCTATGGTCCTTACCTTCAACCGAATTGTGATCTACAATATCCCTGTTAACTTTTCTTCTAGTTTATCTTGAAGACTTTTGAGCTTTTGGATGGCTTGGGTGGTAACTATACCTACCTACAATTAGAACATTAACAAAAATAGAGCAAGAAAATGAGGGCAGCTCGGCAGAGGAAAGAAAAGTCTGCACGGTGTAGAAGGCCATTGAATATGCCACTGTAGAAGGGAAGAAGAAAGCAAGAATGAGAAAAGGCCCAAGAAGGCTAAGATCCAGCACCAAGATCATAAAGCCCAATGGCGAGTTGGAGTCCAGTATCTCCTAGACTTTCCTTGAGCTTCATGTGAACTCGGACCTCAAAGCCCAGCTACGGGAGCTGACTATAATGGCAATAAAGCCGTGACCGGGGTGCCTCTCCAAGGCCCAATCCACAGTGTGGTGCTGCTCAAGGCTACCCCCAGCAGGACTGGGCTGTTCAGCGACCAGCAGGAACAGGTGTGCTGGATTGTGAGGCAGACTCCTGTTGTGACCAGACCCCAGACATTGGGATCATGGGCCAGAGGGATCCATACTGTGAGTGACCGGCAGGCTCCTGACACCACCTCTTTGTTTCCTGTTGCTCTCAATAACCTGGTCAATGAAGTCCCAGACTCCAGGATCCAGTTTACCGAGGCCTTCAATATTCCCACAACATCACATCTGCCTGCAGTAAATGTTTTGGAACCAGAGAAACCAACAAAGGCAGCAATGGGGGCTGCAAAAAAGACAGGGAAAGCAACTGAGCAAATGAAAGGAGTAGAGAAAATGAGGCTGTTCCTGAATAAAAAGTTACCTGTCCAGGCTGACACTAAATTCAAGCTGGAAAACATAACCATCAAAACTGAAAATCAAAAGGAACAACTGTGGTGAGATCCTACCATATAGACAACAACTAACTCCCAAATATGCAAAACCAAGCCAGCTCCTGGAGAAGGAAAAGATGAAATCCAAGTTGAAGGAGCAGTTGGAGGCATTGAGGACAGCATTTTTAACCGTTTGAGTCCCAGGGGGTATTGTCAGCAGCGCAATTGCGCTGCTTGGGACTCAAACAGTTAATGAAGAAGAGCCAGGCCACAGTCATGGTGGTGGAGAACATAGGGGGGCAGGGGATGGGCCTTGGTGGTGGCAACATGGGCGGGATTGTCAGTTGTGCATAGACCTGCAACCAGAGAGCCAGAGACTCTATGCGAACTTGGACTTAGTACAGTGGTCCTGGCAGCACAGGGATGTATGTGCAGGCCACCCAAAGCAGCTTACCACATTTGAGGTCCCAGTAGCAACAGAAATGGGTACCTGGAATTTCTTCTCCAAGACAGGCCAGTTCTTCAGCCCTGTCCTCAAAGACCCCAAATCCTACTTCCCTGGGCAGCAAATTGAGGATTAATCCACAGTGGTTCCTAAACTATCAGACCCAAAAAACCTGGAATTGGGGGACTTCCGGTCAAGATGGAGGCAAACATGGCTCACCTCCTTACACAACCACATCAAAATTACAACTGAAATACAGAATGCCCATCACTCAGAACCATCAGAAATCAAGTTGAATGGAAGTCCTACAACTACAGAATTAAACCACATCCTTCCAGACTGATAGGAGGGGAGCAGATATGGAACGGGCTGGTCCCACATCCATGTGTGGTGGTTAAAAATTCGGGAGGGGTATCTTGGGAGCAAGGAATCCCAGTCTCACACCAGCTACCCCAGCCTAAGGTTTCAGTGCCAGGAAGATAAACCCCTATAACACCTGCCTGCGAAAACTAGCGGGGGTTGAGTCAGTAGAAGAAACTTCTGGAGTCCCAAGCAGTTCCCCTTAACCAAACATACAGACTTACTCAAACTCATTCCCTCTGAGCTCCAGTACTGGGGTAGTAGCTTGAAAGGCACAGTGGCATATGGGGAAGAGCTGAAGTGTCTGGCATCAAGGCAGGAACTGGGGGACAACAGAAAAAGATATGGTCTGAGGTCTGTGCATGGCTTGCATTCTTGCCTATGAGTTGCCACCACTGAGGCCTGGACTCTCCTTTTCATTTCCTGTCTTCTGTTGTCCATCATGTCCCAGGCAGAAAGGCAGGCAGAGGCCATTGTCCATTTACTGAGCCCTGCCCCCACAGAGTCACAGAGCCGGCTGGCGGGTCACATATATAAGACTCCATCAACCTGGCTAACTGTTTGCCTTGCCCTGCAGATCCCCTGAGACTCCATCCCACCCAATTTATACGGCCACCCAAACTGTTAACCATGACTTTTCAATATGAATGGCTTGTTTTGGCTCATGCTTCACAACTTCCTGATTCCTGTCAATCAAGCAACAGTTGGCCTCAGTAAGCTACCAGCCCTCATACCTCTTTGCAGGCCCTGCACTAGCAGCAGCCAGCCTAGATTCACAGCTTGGCCTTACTTGGGAGCCTGAAGCCCAGCACAAGTACCAGCCATCTCAGATTGCTCTATAGCTCAGGCAGGGTGGCCCTGGAGCAGAACACATGTTGGGGCTAACCTTGGCTTGCATCACCCAGGAAACTCCAGAGGCTTGCACGCAGTGGACAGCTATAGACCACATCAAAGCACCACTATCCTGCCCCTGTGCAGTTAATCCTCCACAGAGGGTAGATGTTGGTGGTCAGTGGTCACAGCCAATCCTTGCAGCTGATTTGCCTGAGTAGATCCCTCCCATTGACCTGCCAATAGCAATCAAGTCTCAACTACAAGAGGAAGGTGTACTCAGCCCGCATGACAGACACATCTTGAGTACCCAGCTTGGGTGATAGGGGAGGCTGTGCCACTGCACCCTACAGTACACCTACTACATTAGGCCATGCTACCAAGATGGAGTCGTAGCGGCTCTACCTAGTACAAGAGAAAAGCAGTTAGTTACCTACAGGGGAGTTCCCATAAGACTGTCAGCTGATTTCTCAAAATAAACTTCAGGCTATAAGGGATTGGCAAGAAATATTCAAAGACGTGAAAAGCAGGGACCTACAGCCAAGGTTGCTTTACCCAGCAAAGATACCATTTAGAATCGAAGGGCAGATAAAGAGCTTTCCAGACAAGAAAAAACTAAAGGAGTGCGTCATCACCAAACTGTTATTATATGAAATGTTAAAGGGACTTAATTAAGAAAAAGAAGATCAAAACTACGAACAATAAATACATAATCTATCAACAATTGAGTCTAAAAAAACTAAGCAAACAAGAAGAACAAAAAATGACGTGTACAAAGAGCGTTTTGATGGTTACCAGCTGGGAGGGGTGTGTGGGCAAATGGGCGAAGAGGTGAGGGGATTAAGTGCAAATAGGTAGGTAGAGGATAGCCATGGGGATGTAAAGTACAGTATAGGAAACAGAGTAGCCAAAGAACTGATATGCATGGTGCATGGGCATGAACAATGTTGTGGGGATTGCCTGAATGAATGGGGGGGGGCTGCGTGGAGGGGGACAAACTGGGAAAAATCAGGACTACTGTAATAGCATAATTAATAAAATGCAATGTGAAATAAAAGAACATTAACAAAAACACCTGTCAGTTTCCAACTGTTCCAGGCCCCACCTCCTAAAAAAGCCCTTGTCTGTAGACAACAGTCGTTCCCTTATCCATGGAGGGTATGTTCCAAGACCTCCAGTGGGGGCCTGAAACCGTGGATAGTACCAAACCCTATAAATACTGTGTTTTTTTCCCCTGTGCATACATATCTATGACAAAGTTTAATTTATAACTTAGGTACAGCAGTAACTAATGAAATAGAATGACTCCTCTTTGGCATATCCGAATTGCCGACATCACTAGTCATGTGCTTTGGGGCCATGATTAAGTAAAATGAGGGTTACTTGAACACAAGCCCTTGAGGCACCACAACAGTGGATCTGATCACTAACATAGCTACTGAACGACTAGTGGGCAGGTAGTGTGTGCAGGGTAGATACGCTGGACCAAGGGATGATTCACATCCCAGGTGGGACAAAGCAGGACAGCGAGAGATTTCATCATGCTCCCCAGAATGGCGTGCAATTTGGAATTTATGAATTGTTTATTTCTGGAATTTTCCATATAACATTTTCTGACAGCTGAACCTGTGGAAAGTGAAACTGCAGATAAGAGGAGGTCTGCTGTCTCTCAATAATTGCTGGAAACAGGACTTCCTTTTCAAGAAGTAATTCAGAAAATGCCAAGTGACCAGCCATACTTACGTGTGAGCCCAAAGAAATGGTATATTTGTCAGAACACGTACCTGTGATGCATGCGCTTTATAGAAACTCCTGGAAAAATGCACCTAGGTGAATGGGCACCTAAGTGCACTCACTTGGCTTGGGAAGGACCAACCCAGAGCTGACCTTGCTTATTTGGACAAAATATGCTACACCATGTTTTCTCACCATTCCGTGACTTTTCTTGCCCTCTATCCGTGAATGACTTTGGTGTGTATTTTTTCTTCTGCCGGCTCCTCTACAGATTGTCATTAACATATCCAACCATTCGCAGCTTTGCTGGACATTTTACATGAAAGTGTTCTGATTGGTTCATTAGGAGTTTAAAACATGGGAATAGTGACTTCATGGGAAGGCTTTAAAATTGCCACCCTGCATGTTATAGAACACTTCATCACCACAGTTAAAATTCTAATAGCAGCTAATGGAGGCAGAAAACAGATGTTCTTCCAGTAACACAGAAGATAGCTATGCTATCATCTTCCTGGATTTGCAGATGTTTTTATTCATTAATTTTAGTGCAGTGTTTTAAATTATTGAAATATATGAATTTGTTTAATTTAATTTTTTTTTAAGATGTACTCATTGAGAAGCGTGGTCTTTACGAGTCCTAAAGGAGTAAGTGCTTTTTAAAATTATATTCGCTTAGCCAGCTCTGTTCTGCCTTTGTACTCTTAGTATTATTTCTCTTAGATCATTGAAGGTAATGTGCTTTACCCTGAATTTTTGAAAACTTGTTTATACTTTCAGGAAATGCCTGATGGTTATAGACAAAACCCATATAAATGCTAATACGCAAAAATGAACATTTATTTTAGATATACCTAAGAATGTGAAAGGTTTCATTTCCTTTAAAGCCCTTGGTCATCCTTTAAAATCTTTTTAAAAATGTATTTGACATCATCACGGTGAGAGAAAATTTAAACAATTCAGTTTCTACCTTTGCTAGCAGGCATTTTGTGCTAGTCAAGTTGGTAAGCTGAACTGCTGTCAAGGGTTCGGCAGGCTGACCACAGTGAGGCATTCTCTCCCTCCGTCAAGCCTCCGAAGTAGCTTTTAGAGACAGGACTTTGCTGATGTGCACAGCCTCGGCAATGCTTCCCACTTCACCTCCTCTGCCAATGAGCACCCTGAGCTCCATAAACAGCCAGCAGATACTCCACCGGTAAGTGTCATACCTGTGCTGCATGGAAGGCCACAAAGTGTGAAGACTTAAAATGCACAGGTACTGGCCAGTGGGAGGGCCTCTAAACTCAGCCTCACCACAGTTTCCAGTTTCCTACAAGGAAATCACTGGAGCCTTCTAGATTCTTAGACTTAGGTTCTCACTATTGGATCTACTAGGAGTTTGGATTTTGAGAGAACATCTTTGTAAAAGTCTTTTAAAGTGTTAATAATTATATAGGTGATTAAATTTTCACAGCCAATCTGAATCATGGTGTTTGACAGTTTGATTCATCGCTAAATAGGCCGATTTCCAATGCTTGGATATTTGGGGTAGCACAGACGCAGTGCTGAGTCTGAGGAGAGGGTGTCCGCATAGAGAATATAATCCACCTCCCTTGGTTTGGTAGTTATGAAAATTGTGGCTACAGTCACCGGGCTGTGAGAGTCAGAGTTGGAACTTAAACCTGATCGGTTTCATTCTAGCTGCTTTTTGCAGCAAGATTTCATTCATGCCCAAAATAGTGCTGTGTAAAACGTGCTTAGTGCCTAAAAGTTGTGGAGAGCAAAATGTGGTGTGAAAAGTGCTTTTATATTTCCTGACTTCAATTTACTTGAAAGGAAGTACAACACTACATGCTTATGTCTGCATGCCTCCTGGCTTTGTGGAATATCGAAGCATGGGTTTACAAAAATATTAAAGGTGCAGAAAAAAATTATAGAATGGTAGCTCCTCTGATGTTATTTTTAAAAATAATTATTACCCTTGACATTTACATATGCTATCTTCAAAGTGCTTGGCAAATATTAATTAGCTTTTTAGAACTTTCAAGGAACTCAGATCAGCTTGCTTTTTGAGAGAGAATGTCCCGTTGAAGTCAGGTGGTATAATATTGGGCGGTAATAGAATTATTAAAAGGTTCTTAGCAGGATGCCTGGGCTTCAAAGAGCAGAGATCGAAGTAGGGTGAGGCAATGTACATCTAAGAAAGTTATTTGGTTCATGCTAAAGAAAAACTGAATTTATTGTCTTGACCAAGTAAATTAATGCCCAGGTAAAAATCACTCAATGGTAAGAAATGGACTGGGTTTAATTTGATTTCTGCACTGTTCAGGACGCTGTAGAGTGGCACTTGATGTGATACCTCCACTGAACATTTGTAGATTTTGGTCCATGTAGACATTTTAAAAAATGACTTTTTCATACAAGAGAAGTAACAAAAAATAAGCCCATATTAACCTCTTCCAATAAAAATAAGTGTCCCCAAAATGGTTAGCATTACAAAATATTTTCAAAACAGTGAATACAACTATTAATAGTTATGATAAATTCTACCAGGTTCAGAGTTTAGAACATCCTGTTATTTTAAAATAACTCAATTCCTGTATTGAATTTCTTAAAGATTTGCTTTTACTAAAGGTTTCACCTTGAGGATGATTATTCCAATATGCCATACATTAGTTCCTGATTACTTGCTTCCTAAACTGCTTACAGTTCCATTCCTACCTGCCCCCACCCCGCCCCCCCCCCCACCACCACCACACACGCACAGGCAGCTATCAGCAGAAAGTTAATATTTAACTGCTGAGATGAGGAAGTGCTCTGTGGGTAAATCCAGAACCCTGCACACCAGTAATTCATCTTAATCCTGTCCATGTAATGAGGGCAACTGATAGGATGCACTGTAAAAAAAGGTTCATATAAATGTAACAATAATATAAACAAAACAATTACTCATGAGAGGGTAGCGCCAGGGATGTCTAAAGTAGCTCTTACCTACCTGCACCTCAGTCTTCTTACTTGTAATATGATCTCAGTGTAAAACAAAACGAAACAAAAACTAGCTCAGTTCTTGTCACATAATATGTTTTTTGTACATGCTTACTCTCTGCCCTCAAAGTGAAATTCCTTGCCATTTTTTATTTTAGGAGAAAGAGAGCAGAGCTAGTTTTGATTGGTTCCTGGTTGTTGCATGCCTGAGGTCATTTGCATGGACTGTCTCTCTCCTAGAAAAGCTTCATCCTGCCTTCTCTGGTTTTTGAACTTCTGTTTAGTCTTCAAAGTCCTGTTCAGTTATCAGATCCTCCTAGAAGCTGCCATGACCTCCTTTCAGACAAAATCCATCTATCCTTTCCCTGTATTTTTGAATCTGTATATATTTCTGTGCTTACCTATATTTTAATGACGTGTTATTTTTTCATCTACCTTTTCCGGCCGGTTGTTAGCTTATCAGTGCTGAACTGGTTCAGGTTCATCTCTGTTCTCTCTTCTCTGGTGTATATACATTAAGCAGTAAATTTTTGTTGAGATGAAGTGAAAATGCTCATCATAATCACTAAAAGTTCTTTGTGATTCAGTTTAAAATGCAGTGTAGCAACTTTTCTTTTTTCTGTGCTCCATTTTTAATGGGCCAGCTTCCCAGGGTGGAGAGTTCGTTTCTTTAGAAGGGTAGACCTCGAAGAAAGCTGGCATACAGATAGCTGCTTTACTCCATGCTGGAAATTGGTCTCTGGAAAAACGATGTTTTAGGGCCTCAAGTGTAGGCTGTACTCTGGGTTTCGGTTGATTGATTACATTTACTTTGCAGAGGATCTGGATTGACTTGTAAAAGAGCACAGTCTGGGACAGTGGCGGGAGGGACTTCAGACTATTGCCTCTGTGCTCTTGTGTCTACAGATAGAGCCTTCTCCAGTCATTGTCAATTTACCGTGGAAGCGTCCCCTCATTTTTTCTGTATTCAACATTACTGGTTCACTAGGTTGTTAGCAGTAATAAGCTGACCATGAATGTAACATCCATCTGTCTCTTATGTCTGGTTCTCTAACCTGGCTGCACATTTTCATCACCCACGGAGCTTTTATAAACATGCCAGTGCTCAGGCCCTATCTCTAGAGATTCTAATCTATATTCACTGTGCTGTGGGGCTCCAGGCATCAGTAGTTTTTAAAAGTTCAAAGGATTTTAGTGAACTGCAAGGGCTGCGATCTCATGTTCTGCCTGACACGCAGCAAGCACTAGAATCCTCAGGAAAGAGAGTTCGCTTAGCTCCAACCCCAGGCAGCAGCTTGTGCTCAGCAGTTGGAGTTTTCCCCCGGTCACTGATCATGAAATTGGGAGAAAATGAAAGTAAGCTTATCTGGAAAAAGATCGGAGCCTAATTTCATGACATGAAAATTGGGACTAAATTGCTCGTGTTTGTGCTGCTTTTAAGATATTTTGTGAATCAGAAATAAATTAAATAATAAAACTGTCATGAGAAACAAGTATCTGTGCTTACAGAATGTGACTGAAGATGAAGAGATACATTTCCCAAGATCCATCTGTTGATATTCCATCACACACTGTAAGTGGTTCCTATATGTATTTTTTGCATATATGAAAAGTAAACGTAGTTCTTAACATTTAAATTTATTGGGGAAAGTAAATATTTTAACTAGAGGTAGTCATATTTTTAATGTTTTTGAAATGGCCTGGGAGAATTCTCTTAAGTTACAGAGGGCATTTTTAGTAGGCATTCTAGGTATAATTTAAAGAAAATAGTATTTGTAAAAAAATATATGTTTTTCCCTTGGCATAAATAAATGGCTTAAACGAAGAGCAGTGAGTTGTATCTTTTACATTTTCTTTTTACCGGCATTCTTACGAAATCTCTGTGTCCTTGGTTGTATTCTAATTATTCCTTTTTACGTAAAATGTGCCTTGTCACCTGTTGGCTTCTTCCAGTTACAGCCCAGCTCTTGGTTTCAGGTCCTTAGAAAGCCCTGTCTTGCAGCAGCTGGAACAGTTGTCCTCATCTTCTGGTTATCAAGCGTGATAGCGCCACGGCTGAAATTGCCTGGTTAGAACAGCTCCATTTATTTTTAAGTACTGTTTCTTGCTAAACATCCAACAGAAATGATGTCTATAGAAGAAAAAACTAATTATATATTAATAAAGGAAAGATCCTTTATATATTTCTTTCTTAAAAGTGTAACGTGTTTATTTGCTTTACAATGTCATGGACTAATTAGAGCCTTTCATGGCTATTGTGAGGAAATGAAATTACTTTGATTTTAGGCTTCTTTGCATTTCAGAGTGAACATTCTCAGGCTGACATCAGTAATCAAAACATAGGGCTTTTTATTAAAAGATAACTCCTGTCAATGTAAGCAGAAACATAATTAGGTATAAGTAAAGGGATCTTCACTATAATAGAAAATAAATAGATTTGTAGTAATATTTCCTAGTTCTATGAAAAACAAAAATCCTAAGGGATTGCACATGTGTGATGGCTTCCTTACCATCTGGGGCAATAAGCACTTTCTCCTTGTGGTTATATGAGATCACCAAATGCTGGTAGAAAGAGTAGGTTAAGAAGCTAGTGATAACTTGAATATGGTGTGGGGACTGTGGCCCAGGGAGCAGCCCCTTTACTGCACTGCCAGGTTCATTACTCTCTGCACTTGCCCCTTCTTTACTGAAGTCGGGCTTCTGTCTTTGGTTATCCAGGCAAAGGAGTCTCTTCCTTTCTGCTCTTCTGTTTCTTGAGTTTGAGATGCTTGTGGGCATTTACTAGGAAAATGATTTATATACTTTTAAGAAGTATTTCCATAGTACCTCAGGTTGTTGAAAGGAAACATCTAAAAATACGCACATTTACTCTCATTCTTGTTTAACATCTATTAATATTTATCTTTCCTTGGTGGGTATTAAAATTAAAGACGTTTAGCCCTAGACAAGACTTCAGAGATATATTTAGTGAAAGGTAACACAACTGGAAAAGTTGCAAAGGCAAAACATGGTATTATTTGTTTTTGCATAAATTTGAACTCATTTTTTTATGAATCAAATTTGGGTTATAAAGCATCAATTCTGCATACTGTCTTTAAAGAGAATAAAATTGGAATGAAGATTCTTACCTTGCAGGGACTTGAGGAGGATTGGAAATAAGCCAATAATGTATAAAAGCCTGAAACCAGCGACAGCCATTGTTGTCGCTGTTGTTACCACTGTTCTCTCTTGCAGACCATCCACCTCTCCACCCCCCACCCCAGGTGACTTGTAGCCTGCATACTGTGACCTTCCTCCATATTCCCTCCTGAAGCACCCTCTGGAATCTAGCTCTTCCTGGAAACTTGGTACTCTCTGGATCTGCAAACTGCCCTCTCATCATTAGGGTCTCAGAGCGTTAGATTTTACTTAGGACAAAGGCCTCTGCAAAAGCATACAGGGAGTGGGCCCTGGTGGCAGATGTGCCTTTAGCAGCAGCACCAAAATTACCTGCAAGGGAAAATTAAAAAGAATCACAACCTCCAGTGAGTACAACTTAGTATTCCTTAGTGTGTCCATTTGTTAGAATAGGGCATTTATTATTATCATCAACCATCACCATCATCATCACCATCATTGGGCACTGCCTGAGCAGAGTCTTGAAGATGAATTCTCTTTGCCAGGTAGGTCAAGGGAGGGTATCATAGGAAACAACACTTGCAAAGGGCTAGATAATTAGCATTCTAAGGGAATGACACTTAGAAGTGATGGAAATATTTGGGAGCCCTTGGTTTTTGGATTATTTGGGGGATTCCCCTGCATTGTATACTGTATGTCCAAGTTTGGTAGTGTTTGACTCACAGGAAACCATCTAGCTGATAATAAAAATGTTTTACATAACTATATGTTTAGACAACATTCCAAAGATACTGAAAAACAAGAAAACTGAGTCATTCATAGCCTTGCCATGAATCAGCATGGTGGATCATTCCTTTGAGTTCAGGGTGCTTCCTCTTAGATGGAACCTTTTGGAATCATAAAGCAGAATGGTGGTTTAGAATAATGTAGCAGGAAGAACGGTAGGAACACAGTGGAACTGGAGATGTATCTGGCATGCCAGGGATATGGCAAGGAGATGAATCTAGCCCCAGAGGGAGAGCCACGTCGGCGAGTAAAGGGTAAAGCTGGTGGGCCTGGAAGTGCGCACGTGGACAGGTGGCATGCAGACTCTGAGGGAAAGAGATGCTGAGCTCTAACGTTTACTACAATCGTGATGGTACACTAATCACCGAACCTTTCTGAGGTGGCTTCCTCATGTACAGAATGGAGATAATTTTCCTCCACCACTCTTCAGTTTGGAGTTTGGGTTTAATAAAAGAATAGATGTAAAGTGCTTGACACTTAATAGATTCTAAATTCCTTCTCTGTTTGGTTTAGACCTGCACGGGTGTCAGACTCATTCTCACCGAGGGCCATGTCAGCCTCGTGGTTGCCTTCAAAGGGCCGAATGTAATTTAGGACTGTATAAATGTAGCTACTCCTTAACGAGGGGCAAGGAGCTCGGCGCTGCCGCTGGGTAGAAACAAGGTACCAGGCCAGATAAAATGAGGTGGAGGGCTGGATTCGGCCCATGGGCCTTGTGTTTGCCACCTGTGATTCTAGCATATGAATTCAATGGTAGCCTCAGCTGCTATAAAAATTTTATTTTTTTAAGATGTGTACTGTGCCAGAACTTTAAGGGTGGTGGTTGTCCAATGAGGAAAGAGGTCCCCTTGTGTGTGTCTGGGCTTTGGGAGGCACCGTGTGTTAATGATAAGTCACTCAGCAAGTCCTATGACTCACGATAGCCTCACATTCTCTACGTTTTCACACATGAAAATGTATCCCACCATCAGAATGCTGTGGTCTTTGTCAAGAAGCAGTTATGGGGTTACATAGATCTATCCACAGTTTCTCCCAACTCTGGCCCCTCTGAAGCCAAAAGCACACATTTTTTTAGGTGACTAGCTAGGGTTGGGGGTAGGTGACAGGGCATTCCATGACCATGAAGTCTGGAGAAAGTAGAATGACTCATACTGAAAAAAAAAATGATCTGATTCTAAAATAAACATTTTAATTTAATACAGGACATAGTTTAAGGGCTTAAGAACTAAAATTGTTAGGAAAAAAAAGCCAGTTATCAATCCAAGCCAATGCTTTTATACTGACAGAGACTGAAGTGTGAAAGCTATAGTGATCTTCAAAAGGGTAATTGAATCATGACCTTAAACAAGTGGAGTTTTAAAAATAATTGCGTTAGCCCTACCTAGTGTGGCTCTGCTGGTTGGGCATCATCCCACAAAGTGAAAGTTGCCAGTTCGATTCCCAGCGAGGGTACATGCCTGGGTTGCGGGTTCAGTTTCCAGGTGGGGTACGTACCAGAGGCAAGTGATCGAGGTTTCTCTCTTACAGTGATGGTTCTCTCCTTCTCTTTCTCCCTCCCTTCCCCTCTCTCTAAGGATAAAGAAATAAAGTCTTTGAAAATTGCATTCGATAAAATCCTAGGGATATGGAATTTAAAATGAATATGAAGGAGCAAAATAAGTATTCATACTTTGTATGGAATGTTCTAAAGTTGAGTTCCAGTTTTTAGGTATATGGAAAATGTGTTAAGCAAGAGAGAATTTACCCTTAGTCTCTCAAACTGATTTTAAATGGTCGAAATACTCTTTTTTCCTCTTTACACTTAATTTCCTTTAAAGGTTTCATACAGTTCAAGAAGTGTTCACGGGGGCAGGGGACACTGTCTTTTGCTCTTTTAACAAAGACCTAGCACAACCTTCCTCCGGAACACTTTGATCACACGAGGCAGACGAACTGGACCAGTGCACCAAGGTGCACGTTAGTGTTCCGGGAACATCAATCTTCAAGTAAATCAGTGCTACAGATTCTTTAAATTAAAGTTCCAGGTGGTGGCTTTAGACTAGGGTTAAATCAAGATCTCTCTCATCAGGAGTCTGCATTTTTTAAATATTTTTCCTTTTTCCAGAATTCTCTGTCTCAGTGCAAGTTACCTCTGCCCATCCAGGAGAACAAACCAGAAAACTAGATTTTTAATTAGTTCTTTCATTTTCTTAGGCCCTCAAGTCCTGAGACCAGTTTTCTCTGTGTGCCTCCCAAATCTGTGCTGAATCTGTGTACTCTTCTCTTCTAACCCAAGCTGCCACCAGCTCGGCCTAGACAGCCTGGGCGGCTCCTAGCCGGTCTCTGCGTTCATGGGCCCCTGCCTGTGTCTTTACCACTGAGCACAGCCACAGCGATCTTGTCAGACTGGAACCTTACAGCATCGCTTCCTTATGGCCCTTTGGCAGCTTCCCATTGATCCTGGTTAAAAAAACAAACAAACCCCCCCCTCACCCCATCCTTACAATTCTCTCACTTAGCAAATACTGATTAACCTTTCAGTGGTAAACCTTTTATCACGTTGTGTTCTGGGGATGCAGAAATAAATGAGACTTGCCTCCTACCCTCAAGGAGCCTTGTCCCCCCCCAGTCTGGCCAAACAGTGCCTGATCTAAGTTTACTTATTCCTTCACCAATATTCACAGAACTGCCGTGATTTACCAACAGAAGCTGTGGCAGGATGAACTTGGGTGTTAAGTGGGCCTTTAGTGAAATGGGTGGCTTGGACAAATGTGGTCTCCTAGCTGTCATGTGATCTGGTCAGCCGAAATCCAGAGCACACAATGTTAATAACTAAGCTTATGTCATTTATCTTCCTATAGTAGTACTGCATAGCAAACAAATTACTTTTTTATAAACCCAAAGGAGTTCATCAGTAAATGTTTATTTGCTTGAAGACTGAGGTGCTCAGCTAAGCAGCTCTGTTAGTAATTTTGGCTGAGCTTGCTGTGTGTCCAGGTTGGCTGGGGGTTGGCTATTCCAGGCTGCCTGGGCTGAGATGACCAGGGAGACTTTGCTCCGCCATATGCATCTTATTTTTCAGTGGCTTGAGTATGTTCTCAGAGTGATGGCTAAGGCTCAAGAGAGAGCAGGCAAACCCAGTCTCACGAGTGCTTTTTGAAGCCTGCTTGCATTGCACCTTGCCAAGGTCACAGATTGACTAAAGCAAATCACACATCTGACTGCAGAGGCGGAATGGATACTGCAGGGTTACGTGACCAGAACATGGACGCAGGGAGAATTTAGGCCATAATTTTAATCCATCACAATGCTATGTTTTCTTATTATAGTTGGTGCATAATATAGTTTGTGCTTGATCCATAGGCCTTACCAAAGTAAGCGGAAATACATAATGTGGTAAGGTTTTACCCCTCCCCTAGTGCCCAATTTAGGAAATGTAGTATAGACAGAGACCCTGTCTGCAGCACAATGCTTGGCATGTAAAGATGCCCAACAACTGTTAAGAAAACTAATGAAATTATTAGTAGATTGGTAATCTTGGGCTGTTTACTTAAGGTAATTAAACTTTCTCAGCCTCAGCTGAAGTAAGTAGGGGATAATGATGCCTATGACGTTGATGGATGGGGGAGGGATTGAAAGTACATGCTGTTTGCTCAAAAGAGAGTTGCCTGTCCTCTCTTCTCCTGCCTTCTCTTCTCACTGGGTTTATATGCATTTGAGGCAGTAGTAAATGGTTTGGTCTTGGCCTGTTTAGGCAAGAAGTTGTAGTGTAGAGATACCCCTATTAAAAATATCTCCCTTCTAACTAAAAACTAATTTTGTATAATATTCATCTTCTAAAAAATTCTGGTCCCCTTGAAGGCTTAAGTCTATTAATCATTTGTAGTTTGTCTTAAATTCCTATAATGAAGGGCTGGATTTCTTCTTCCTCTTTTCTATAGACAACGTAGGCAAAGAGGAAAAGGGTGTTTAGAATGGGTAGAGAAGTGTGAGCAGGGACATGGGGTTCTTTGAAGGAGAACAAGCCTGGTAAGTACCACAGTGTGGGGGGGAGGGCCTTGGACAGGCAGGAAGGACGAGGCCTTCCAGCAGGAAGGGCAGGCACTGGTGGGGCAGGCAAGGGGTTCACGCTTAACTCTTTTGTCCAGTTCCTCTTTGCCTCAATGGCTGCAACCTGGGAATTGTTTCTGGTGCCTGATACCGATATTTGTTGTGTTTTATTAATATTCCTACACTAAAATATACAATTTTATTTAGTTATATATTTACATACATAGTTTTGTTATATTTAGTTTATATAGAGTTATATATAATTATATAACTGAAATAATTATATATATAATTTGACTCCTTTCTTGCAGCCTCCCAGATGTAGGGCAGACACACATCTGGCTTCTATCAGTTAGGGAGTAGCTTTAAGCACATCCTGTCAAATTGTCTGTTCCCAAAAGCAATACCAACACATTCAGTGAATGTTATTTTTTCCCCACAGTTATGTTCTTGATTGGACCACAAATTTTTCCATAATACTGTATTTGAAAAATAGGACATTCTAGCTCTTTATACATAATCAGCTCCCTACCTCCAGTCTTTTTTAGAAAATATTTTCTTTTTTTAATGAAGTGTTAAGTAGATTGTATTATGGCTCTGGAAAAACACATTGAGTATTAATTATACCTTTTTTAGTTACTGTAATTAAGTTCTTCTCATTCTTTCTATCTGTGTACTAATTATGGCTGGTATATCTGACTACCTCCTCTCCCCCACATGTCTGGGACATGCTGGATTTGCTGCCAGAATAATTTTAAATTAATTATTCACAAAATGAAATCATATTATTCAGTTAACATGAATTTAAAGTTAAGTAATTTGAAAAATTCTAGACTTTGGACTTTTATTAATTATACTACTAAAGATTTCAGATATAAACAGTTTTTCCTTCTTCTTTTAGAAAAATGTTATAAATAGGCCCTGCATTTTTTTTCAGGGCATTTTATTGAAAGTATTTTTCAAAATTTAACATTTACTGCTAAAGGCTATAATATTTTTTGTTTTCCAGTTGTAACCTAATTCATGGTTAGGCTGTAGCTTGCAAGAAACTTGCTTGAGATGTGTGTGTGGTGAGGAGGTGTGTCTTACCAGTGGCCTGATGGAGGCCACGATTCACCAGATACGTCGAAAACCAGTCATTGTGGCACCTCCTCCAGCACTCTCCTCACCCCAGGACGAGGTTTTACAGGGTCTGGTGCAACACAACCCCCAAAACCTCCTGCCCTCCCCCAAGAAGTGTGTACCTCACACTGCATGTGGGTGTGTGACGGACTAGTCCCGCACTTAGGAGACACTGAATTTTTGTTTCTGGCAAATGAACTTGATATTAGTCACATTTAAGGGTGTGTGCTTCCTTATCTGTACCTTGGTAGCATTCACTAAATGATTTGTCTTTATCTTTAGTTCATTTTTTGTGAATTGTATTTATTAGTATTTTTGTTAGAAACATATAAAGAGGAAAACAAAAGTAATTTAGAGTTTCATCATCCAGTTCTTTAAAAAAAAATAATATATCATTATTTAAAATAACAAATCACTCATGTATCCTTCAAGAAATAATGTATATATATATAGACCCCAGGATATATGTGTACATGCACACTTTTTCAATTACACAAAATCCTTACACATAGTGTCCTTATTCTTGTGCCTTAATTCTTTGTAAGGATGACAACATACTTTAGTGTAAAACTATATAATAACTTATAGTTAAAACTGAGCCCGTCATGTTCCTGAACAGCCATGGTTGTTTCCAGTTCACTGGCTATTGAGAAGGTTTACAGTAAATATCCCTGGACATAGAACTTTGTGGTCCTTCCACAGCTTACTCGTGGAATAAGTTCCTGACTGATAATAATTGTTGGCTCAAAAGAGCATGTAAAGCAATGAACTGCACACTACAGGGGGATGGTTTTTATTGTTGCAATGCGTCCGAGTGGCAAAAATTGACCAATAGTGTTTTTAGTGTGAAAATAAAACTACTTAGAGTCACTGGGATGTGTGGTGGACTATAAATATGGTGGTAATAGCCTATAATTAACTCTCCTTAACTTTAGACTTTACTGACTTAATGTTTTCATCAGAAGTTTTCCTCTGTTGTTTCACAAGCCGTCAGTAAACGTTCTTGGGGCTCATTTTAGATCAAAGGCCATGAAAGAAAGGAACTTGCCACAAACCTCCTGTACTGTACATCTTCTAAATGGGATGCTCTAGGTATGCTGTGTTGTAATGTTCGGAATCAAGCTTGCATTTTCAATTAATGAGTGTGTTTTCCCTCCCTCAGGTGGAAGGGAAGATTTTGGAAAAGTAACACACCGAAGAGGCATGGTATTGCTCCTGTAACTTGGAACTGGAGAGGAGGCAAGATGCTGGCATAGCTGTTGAACTGAGAACCTGCTATGCCAACATATTGCCATCTCTCTTGTCTGACAGCAGTCATGGCCACCTGCATGCCGTTCCTCCGTGTATTGCTATGGATGAGTGCCCTTCCTTGGATTTCCGTGACATTTTTGCCCTGCGCCCCTCCCTGACCTCTCTCCCTTCATACGCCGAGTCACTCCATTTAGCCACACTAGTCTTTCTGGCTTTTCCTTGAATACACATGCAGTGTTTCTGCCCCTCAGCTGGCCTGCTCTTTCTCCTCGTTTGGGTCTCAGTGAGGATATCACCTCTTCGGAGACCCCTTCTGTAACCACACTGTCTAAAACAGCTGTTGCATACTCCACTCACCTTCACACCCATGCCTTGCTTTATTTTTCAAAACATTGGTCGCTACCTCAAACACTTTTGTTGACTGGTTTAGTGTCTTTACCACCCACATTAGAATGGAAGCTCCTTGAGGGTTAGGGACCTTGTTTGTCTTGTTTGACCACTGTATCCTCAGAGCCTGACACATAGTAGTCCCTCAATATGTATTTTTGAAACTCCACTCTGACTTTTATCATGCAAGAGAGATGTCAAGTAATTACATTTTCCCATTACAAATGGTTTTGATGAAATCCTGACTTATGGTGAAACCATGAAGAAATAAACATGTTTAATTCTGTAACCCTAACTCCTTATAACAATCACAAAACATACACCGTTGGGTCCATAGATTCACGGAAGTCAGCGTATCATAGTGGGAAAAGGATGGGCTTCAAAATAAAGCTTACATAAATAAATCTCACCCTGGTGTTGCCTACCTATATTCTTGGACAAGTCAGTTAACCTTTGAGCCACGGTTTTCTCAGCTGTGAAATGAGGATGACACTAACCAGTCAGGATTCTTGAGACAAAGAAATAAGGTATTAGCCAGATGATTCTTACTTCATATTTAAAATGTTAGTATCTGTAAAATCCCTGATGTGTGGGTAGTAGTAGACACGCAACAAATTATAATTATTTTACTCCCATAAAAAAGTGAATTTTTCTTTAGTTAGAAACAGGTAATCTAACATGAAATGTGTGGAAGTTCTGTGCCAGAACTATTGTGTGCATGGAATTCTGTGTTCAGACAGAGATCTTGAGAGGCTGAGGAG
>VMDR010011742.1:0-27890 GCA_007922815.1 Macrotus californicus | reverse complement strand
CTCTTTTTCCGAACCACTTCAGAGTAAGTTGGAGACATCATGTTCACCCTTAAATATCTCAGGGTGAATTATCTAAGAATTAAAACTTTCACCTACTTATGCCCAAAATCAGTTACTTAACACTGATACAATGCCTTTATCTAATTCAAAGTCAATAATCAAATTTCACCAATTCTCCCAATAATGTCTTTATAGCTACTGTTTTTCTCCTGGACTGTGCTAACTTTTTATAGTGGGCAAGATTAAATCTATGTTGAAATCATTTACCTCCCTAGGATGAAATAAATGGATCATCCCATTTTCTCCTTTCTCTCGTTTCAGCACTGGTTGAAGAGGTGGAAGAGACAGAGGAGAGAAGAGTAAAAAATGTTTGAAAATTGTTAAGCACTAAACTTTGGCCTTGAGTGTCTATTGACCTGTACAAGAACAAATGCCTCCAGGCTGATTCTGTCTCTTACTGAAAGTCTTTGAGATTTACAGCGATAAAAAGAAAAGAAAGAACTGGTACATGGTGAAAATCAGCACTTTCTGAAAACAATTTTAGTCATACATTTCTTTATTCATTTCCACCATGCCTATATGCTTCCTTAACTAGATTGTAAATTATTTTGAATGTCACCTGGCAGTTTCAAGGCATGGTGAGGGACCTGATTGGCTAGACAAAGTTTATGCAAGAAAAGCATGGGAGGTGTGCTTGGAAATGTGGGTTTTGTACAAGCCTGGAATACTTACACACTTCACTTAAGATTTTATTTTATTTTTTCCCTAGAGAGTAAGATTATATCATAATCTTCCCGCACTGCAGGACAGGTGAAAGATCATAGAGTTTGAAGAAGTCAAATCTCAGTTCAGCCACTTATTGGCTGAGTATGTCCTTTAGCTTCTCTGGACCTCATTTATAAAATACAGATGTTAGTAGCGCAGACTCAGAGCTGGGATTCAAAGAGATAACAGTGTTGGTCCTCCCTCTCCCCACCTCTGCATCTGTCACGTGCCCAAATATCTTCCATATTAAATGCTAGAAGTCCAATAATATTAGCTCACAGGGTTTACTGTTTACCCAAGACCTACAATTTGGGGAGGAGTTATGAGAATAGCCGTGAAGCCTACAAAAAAAAAAAAAACACCTCAATAATGGCAGTTTTGACATTTTAGCCTAGAGTTTCATTTCCCTCTTACGTGTACGTGGTGGCCACCCTTTTTACTCTTTGGCCCAGATTCCTTCAGTCTGATTATAAACCTTAAACACAAGAATCTGGTTTCACAATACAGTGTCCGACTGCAGGTGCTGAGGAAATGGAGCCAAGGGTCTCTCTTCCTCCTTGAGGAGAAGGGCTGGGAGGAAGTTGGTTGGACATTGTGTGCACATGCGCACAGTCTGGAAGCCTCCCTTTTCCTGCTCCATCTTTTGGGAAACTTCTACTCTCCTCAAAGACACATTTGGGAGAAAGATTTGGCTAAGTCAAGTGTCTGTGGGACACCATTCTTATCTGAAGCCAGAGCTAAGACTGGAGGCCAAAGGGAAGCACTATTTCAGGAGTCATCAAACATACTATATCTTTGGCTCTGGAAAATTAATTCCAAAAGGTGTGGGTTGCCACCATTCTCATCCTTCTTTTAAAAAGCAAACACTGGACACACAGCCAGCAGTAGCCAATAAATGCCAAATATATCCAAGTCCATCATTTCTAGCACAGGTTGGTTGCTGTAGAAAGAAGCCAGCTTCCTTTGAGCCATTCTTTTGGCTATGGGTGGATGGTAAAATAAGAAAGGGAGGGGAGTTAGGAACAAGATGAAACAAAAATGATGAATGGAAATCATTTGCTTTTAAGGGGCTCTCAAGGGAAGCGGTGGTTTCCCCGCACCGCCCTCTCCCCCAACCAGTTTAGACTTGCTTGACACAATGACTGGCATTTCCTTTCTCAGGTAGGAATTCTCCAAATAAGAAAGTTGCTCCTGCAATTGTGTTTTTATGGACTCGTGTGATATGTCCAATGAATTGAGTTCATTCATTCTTTAACCTAACTGGCAAGATTTAATGTTTCACATTGAAAGCATGAATAACCATTTTGTTTCTTGAATGACTCCAGTTTAATGCCTCCTGATGTCAGTGTATTTCGCCCAGGGTTAAACTTGCTATATGAATTATTCACTGCTTGATGGAATGAATGGGGCCATGTTTGCCCATAGAATGTTTGCTGTGGTTATCTGACACCGTGGGGCACAGCGGATGGTACAAAGGACAATGGGTAATTTAGAATGTGGTTCCAGGACTGAGCCATTACAGTTAAGATCTTTATTGAAAGCATAGCACCTTTTTGTTTTGCTCCAACATCACGATGGCCTCAGTGAGCCAAGAAACTCTTGCCCTTAAAAAAAAAAAAAGGTCTAAATGTGGTTCTGTAGTAGGCACTTTTGTCTTGGTTAAGTCTTGGTTAGTGAAGGGTAGAAGGCTGAGGGAGCAGGGGGAATGGAAATGCATTTAAGAAGAATGTAAAATAAATTTAAAATAAATAAGAAAATTAGTAAATTAGTAATTTTCTCTATGGTGATTGCACCAATGTGAAATAAAATATTTGTGGTGAGGAAGAAACAATATGTGCCTAAAAATAAGGAATCTGAGCTTCCATTTTAGCGTGAAGGTGATGCAGACCCCTCTATGTTAAAGGCATCTGGGGTGAGTTATCTCCCTGGCTACAAGTGCCCAACTTTGCAACTGAAGTGGTTTAATAAGAATGATTTATAATCTAGAAAGACAGTTAATATAACTTAGTGGGAGCTGATAAATGACCACTGAGTTTACTTATGCAAATAAGTGAGACATTAATCTTAACTATGACTTTCCCCATTGGGTTCTCTTTATAACCACTTGTGATATTGTGAGTGACAGGAAGAAATGATTGGCAAGTTGTAATGGTTAGCAAAAGTTTTCTAAATGCCATTAAACTTTGCCGACAAGACAAATAAGCCTTGAGCTTGAAACACAGATTAAACTAGCTTCCATACTTTCAATGTTTACAACTCAATGGTGGGCAGCTTAAGTTAGCCCATGCCTTCAAAAGCCACCTTGAGACAAAAGCTGAAAGCTCAGCTGAGCTCCGAGTCTGTGCAGCTGAGCTGGGTAACTCCAGCAGGGGCTTGCTGGTACCTGTTTCCTAATTATAATTCCAGTGGGGAGAATGTCCGCCCCTAGTTCAAACAGCTCTGGCCAAGAAATGTAATACATGGCTGCAGGGTTCTATTCCTGTTGTGAGTGAAGAGTTAATTCTCAAAGAAGGGAAATCAAGGGCTGGGAAGACACTATGGTAGGCTGAATAATGCCCCACAAAAGACATCCACGTCCTGATTCTTGGAAACTGGGAATACTACCTTACATGGTAAAAGGGACTTGCAGATGTGATTGGGTTAAGGATCTTGCATTATGTGGATGGGCCCCAAATGTAATGACAAGGGTTCTTGGAAAAAAAAACAAAAAAACCCTTTTTGAGAGAAAGAAAAATATGAAATAAAAACTAGTCCCCCTTTAAGAAAAAATCAGCTTCAATTAAAGGGAAATGATGAAGTACATAATTTGAAACAAAAAAATACTTTGTTTTTTTTAGAAATCATGCTGTACAATACTTACCGGGAAGCCGAATTCACAGCTTAGTGAATTGAACCGACAGCTTTGGTTAGGGGACTCGGTGACTAAGCAAAGGTCCTAGGTCTCATCAAATGTGATAATGCTTTGCTCTCCAGGATCGAATGTTGTTATATAATTAAAAGACAGAGCTTGTCTTCACCCATTTGACATTTAAACCTCAATGTTTAGATAATTGCGGCTAATCATAAATCATAGCTGGTGCTCAAGACACTTCATGAATTGTACCTATTGTTAGCCACATTAAATATAACTGAACTTAAAATGAACTCTCTTGGGTTTTAAAAAGTGATTTTTCCCTCCTATAGTTCATCTCTTGATTCTGCCACACAAGGTGCTTTTTTCAAAAAACAACTCCCTTGTGATGTAACTCACAAACTGTACAATTGACCTATTTAAAACACACAGTTCAATGGCTTTGACTCTATTCAGAATTGTGCAGCCGCCACCAATTTTAGAACATTTTCATCACTCTGGTAAGAAGCTGTCCATCTCTTAGCAGTCACTCCCCAAACCCCACCCCTAGGCAACTACGAGTCAGCTTCCTGTCTTGATGAATCTGCCTATTCTGGACATTTCATATAAATGAAATCATACAATGCATGGTACTTAGTGACTGATTTCTTTCACTTACCATAATGTTTTTGAAGTTGACCAATGTTAGAGCATGAATCAGTATTTCATTCCTTTTTATGATTGAATAATATTCCACTGTATGGATAGACCTTTTTTTATTTACTCATTTATCAGTTAATAGACTCTGTGTTGATTCCATTTTTTGGCTCTTGTGAATAACACTGCTATAAACACAGGATAATCTCTGCACTCTGAGAACTACTTGTTCTTACTCCTCGTCTCTGTAGTCATTTAAAAATGAAAGGTGGCTTGAACATTTCTAAATCTGAATGATGACATGAAGCATCATTCTCTGAGGACCCTGTAGAATTTATTGTACATATTGTCATTTAGTAAGCTACATGTAATTATTTCTGTAATATTGGCCTTTTCTCCCATCTGTGAGTTCCATGAGGACAAGCATTAGGTCAAGTGTGCTCGTCCAGGTCTTCCTGGAACCTTTCCAAGTGATTGGCATGTATTAAATGTCTCTCGACTGGCCAATTTTGGCATTACTGTTGTCTCAGTAGCTTGAGATACAAATCAGAGTTGCTTTTGAGTCTTCCCTTTTTTACTTCTTCTTTTGCATCTGATTAGTCAGCAATTCTTTGGAGCCATTTTTCAAAGCAATTTTCAACATTTGTGTGTCCATTTCTTTCCCCCTACTATCCATTCTAGACCCTCACACTGGCCTCCGTCCCTTCCTTCTCCCCTACTTCTAAGCTATTTTGCAGCTTCCAGGTAAACTTCAAAAAAACCAATTACATCACTTCACTCTCCTCTTTATGAACTTACATTGGCCACAGACTAGAAGCCCTCAAACCAGGGCTGGGAGATTTCTATAACATGATTCCTTATATTTTGAGACAAGTAGCCACTTTGATTATTTCCTAGCACTCCCATTCCTATTTATTAGAAGATAGACTCTGTCTAGTTAGTCTGTTGGCTTATTGAATCTGATCAACTGCTTAACAGTGTCTAGGAAGGCAAATACTAGTATTTTGAAACATTTATATGGCCAGGTCTCACTGATCGATACAAAGATATATTTGATTCACTAAAGTCAAATCAGTATATTCCAAACCAAAACATATTTACTTTGATTTTTCTACCTCCTCTCCCAAAGATGAGTTGTTTATAACAACATTCTATAGGAAATTTCCTATATACAGAAACCCCCTGCTTTCCTGTCACTGAGAGGATCATAAATAGATCATTAATAAATCTTCCACATACTGCATCTTACACAAAACCATATTATCTTCCATGGCACTTGCTATGGTAAAGACATGCAGAAAGTCTGATTTTTTAAAACAATTTCTTTCCCAGTCTCCTAAGCCAGAAATGTTTTTTGGGTGTTTTGGGGTTTGTTTATGTGTTTGTTGTTTGTTAGGTGAATAGTTAAATAAGTCATTTGGGTTGGAAATGACATCCTCACCCCACGGAGAATGTTGGAACAACCACAGACAGTTACTTAACTGACTTTCAGAGAGCTTTGGCTTGGTTAGCCATGTCTTGCTTTGTTTTGTGGTGCACGCCACTTTGGGGCAGAGCTGGAATGTTTGCTATCAATAGCAGAGGACTGAAGAATGGATTCTGATGAGAAAAGAAGATCCAGTAACTGTTATCCAAAAAAAGTTACAGAAGAAAACAGACTCAAAGAGAAGTTTATTGAGGTTGTTTTCCACGTGGTATATAGTTAAAGCCCTCTCTCCTGTCTATTCACAAAAGCTTCAATAAAATCTACATTGCTTGCTAATGCTTCTGGGGGTGAATTTGCTACTTGGGGCTAAGTTTTTGTTCAGTTAGACCTCAAAGTTTGTACAAGACAATAACAGAGTCTGCCCATGAGGGAACAGACATTTAGGGTTTGCATATATATTAAGTAAATATGCTTCAAATGAAAGTGTGTCTTGTCTTTCTACAAAGATGATACTCCCCCTTTCCTCTTAACTTGTGGACACATAGCGAAAGTATTCAACGGTGACTTGCTGATTAAAGAGGATGTGCTGTAGTTCCAATTTGTCTTTAGAAGAGGAAGGACAGGAAGTCTCTTAAGCGACCGCTGGGTATCATCTTTGTAGCAGATTTTCACATTTAGTCTCATTTAATCCTGACAGCCTTGTAAAGTGAATGTTTTTAGTATTATCCTAATGATAATTCCCTTCATTTTCTAGATGAAAAAAGTAAGGTTCAGTAAACTTAAGTAACTTGCCCAGGTACACATCACTAAGGAGTGACGGATGTGGGATTCTGTGGGGTTATGCTGCAATTGGCTCCTCCAACCCCCATAGTGGAAGGCTGGCCGGAGGGCCCCTGGCCAGAAGACATGTGTATTGCTTTGGAAATGGACTGTGATTCCCTCCTTATTTCCTTTTGGGAATGGCTTCTTGTCCTGTGTGACTGCTTCTTGACCTTTTTTCTCTGCACGTACACACTGAGATAATTTAGAGTCATGCTCAAATTATGTGCCCCCTTTGTCTGGGACCCCTTAAAACAAGTTTCAGACCCAGGGAGGTGCAGTCCTGCTTCAGTGACCTGCTGCCATAGGTGCTCCCTGTAATGTGAATAATAAAGGCTATATGTCTGCTCCATTCAGTCGTCCTTGTGGATTTTTCATCTTATCCAAATGAACAGTCAAGATCCCCAGGTTTGACCTCCTGCATTACAGATTCTAATCCAGATCTGTTTGACCCCAAAGGCCTCTTTGAACTATTACATGAACTTTCATGAAAGAGAGGGAGAGGAGGAGGGAGGGAGGGAACAAGGCAGGAAGGAAGGTAGGGAAGAGAAAAATTGTGTTGTATAAAGGCATGCTCCTTGATGTTCATATTCCCCTTACATTATTCATTTTCTTATTGTATATTAATTACGTAGCAATAATTGGTGATCTTGGGCTTGCTGGGATTTTTTGCAGCATACTATAAATTATAGTTGTTAAATATGTGTTCTAATTTGAAGGCCCATCCCCAAACCCTCTATAATTTATATGCCACAGGTAGGTTAATAGCATTGCTTTTCATTGCTGCCACAAAGATAGAGTCCTTTACCCATTCCTGATTACTTCATTTCCATAAGTAGGAAGTTGGAGATGAAATGCCCACTTTCTTTAACAATCAACTATCCACAGATTTACTGCACAATAGCCTACCTCAAAAATTAAAGTGTGTAATAATTGTGCATATTGAATTATGTTATGTTGCCGGGCAGCAAATTATTAAGCTATCTTTTAACGATGTCCTCTGGAAATACCGATATGAAAAACTTAGTCTCTATTTCAACTCTCAATGAGATGGATTATTGATTAACAGTTACAAGATTATTGGTTAACTGGTTACAAAAGAAAATCATTATCTATTGGTGACCATCCAAGAACGCAAACAATAGTCAAGGCTGTCATAAAACTAAGCTGCCGTTAATTTTTCTTAGTGATATCTAGTCCAGTAAAAATGCCATTTTTGAAAGCCAGTTACCACCAAAGCGGTGGTAGATTTTGTGGTTGGCTGGTATTTGCAAATTGTTCTCGGGGGTCTTGAGAAAAGAATTTGACTTCTTCAGTAATTAGTGTGGCACTACTGATTCAAGCCAGATTTAGTTTTCTTTTGAATGTGCAATGTGTTGGAATATGCATGAATTCAAGTGTTGGCTGAAAAAGAAGTTATCTCCCAAAATAAACTGGTTATAAAAAGCCAGTCAAATCACTTTGTGCAAATCTGACTTGTCTAGGTGGAGATCTTTGTTTCACTGATTTTGACCAGCCCATTCTTGCTCACTGTTTAACAGCTCTCGTCTGGGCCTAGCCATGAGCACAGACTCATCTCTAGAACTGTGCCAACGTCCCTTAGCTTTGCTCAATTGGCTTTTCAACTTCATTTAATTATTATATAGTTAATAATTCTATTATGTGGACATAAAATACATAACTGTTATGTAGTTATTTGTTCATAGAACTAATATGTAACAGGCACCTATTAAATGGTGAGCACTGCTTGGGTAAAATGTGAATGCAGTAGTGTTTTAGGAATATAAGGGTCAGAGAAACTTTTCTTGCAGCTAAAAATGAAAGGCCCTCCCTTTTTTAGTCACACCTATATGCAGGCTTGGGAATCAGTCACCTTCAAGTGGGCAGGGATTCTCATTAGATCTCTGCCTTCCAGAAGCCGGCTTGGGTCTCTCCAACCACAGGCCTCTAAAGATTTGTGCACGTTTCCCAGGGTTTCCACTGCAACCTCATTTCTGACTCCAGGTTCCTCTTTGATGGGTCTCTGAATTCCACTCACTTTTGTATTTTCCTTCTCTCACCCAAGCAGGACTCTTAGCCATCAAGACCTACAGTGTGACTCCCTTTCCATGATTTCAAGAAATCCATTCCCTCAGGGCATATGTGCATTAACTACCCATTATCAGTAGCAGATAAGTCATCATTGATTCTCTGAGATACTGAGCATAAAAGCAATGCATTCTAACGACTAATTCCAAACCACGGAGATATTTGAGTATTTTATTTCTTTTGTCCTCAGATTCACTTGGTCTTCCTTCTTATATTTTAAGAAGCAGTCTACGACAAGGAGCTTCCATAATTCCGTAATACCTTTGTTAGCTCAACTCTTACGTTTCACAGAGGTTAACTGCATGGCATCTTATCCAGGCACTCGCATTTCTCAGCTGATAAATGAACTTCTAATGGAATAATTACACGGCAAAACGGAAACAAATTTCTCAGTGTTTCACGTGTGATCAAAGTTAATGCCACACTGTTCTAATAAATAGTATGCAGTAAAAAATACATCTCATAAAGTTGTGGTTGCGCTTTATCCACTCACAAAGTGGTTACTTTTATACCTTTTTGTTTTTTGTACATTTCACAAAGAGCGATTTTGATCTAATTAAAAAACAGCTGAGAAAATCAAGTCGACCTAACATCTGTTATAAAAGTAATACCTTAGAATGGACTGAGTACTTAAGAAATTGCAGTTCATTTCCTTTTTGTGATCACTAAAATAAATTAATTGTGATTTGCAGAGATTAAATTATAACTGAAGATTTAACAGAGAATTGAGATAACTAAGAAATGAAAAGAAAACTCTTCGGTGGTCAAAGGTTTTTTTTCCAGGGCTGTTTAGCTGAAATGTTGTATACATAAAGGCCTAATGTATTTTGGCAGCTCTAACCCTGAGATTTACATCTTTTCCTATTTTACTTTAAAATTAAAATATTCAAAGATGCCTTTTATCTGCCTTTTCAGCCATTTAGTTTCATTCTCCACAATATGCCCTAGACATGGGGAACTTGATTGCCTGCAGAATGAATTAATGAATCTTTTATGTCAATGGGAGTTTATTAACAACATTCATGACATTTTCAAATCAATCCTTCTATGTTCTCCAATTATGGCCTTATTGTGGTTAGGCACCATCCCAGGGGAAAAACAAAGGGAGACAGGGGAATCAACATACAACTGACTTCAGAAAAGCAAATTAATAAGGGGAAGTGTATCTAAATTATGTTTTCTGTTGTTTGTTATATTAAATGCAGAATGCAAATGCATGTTCTTTAAGTGTTTGGGCTCTTGTTCAAAAATGTGAATTATTCTGCCAGAAGGCAAAAGCACTTTCTTTCAACCTCCATGTCCATCATTAATTTAGTTGTTTTTTGCAACATGGAGGCATTTTTAAACTTTAAATATTATTTACACGGCAAACATACTAACAACTAACATTATTAAAGCATCTCAATGATGAAAATATAAAATGATTTTGGATGAAGGTTATTAAATGCCGTAGCCAGTTTTCAAACTTTATAAGTCTAAAATGTGTATAATCACACAAACCATTTATATGTCTTATATACACATAGATATAATTTACTCATTCTTTAGCCCTCCTGATCTAAACTAAACCCTCAGTGTTCTATTAAATGTTAAGCCCTGGCATAGTTTCTGGGTGACCTTGAACCAAACACTCATTTTTCTGGATCTCTATCTCCATTAAGTGGGGAAGTTGAACTAGATGCTCCCAGGTGCTTTGGGTAGACTATTATTGAAGCCATCAAAGAGACCTGATAATTTTTGGTTGAATCTTCCTTCAGAAACACGTCATTGTCCCTCAGCCCCTACTCCCCCCATTATGCCAGGGGTTCCTGACAAGTCAGCACACACAGGCACACTGTGATTCTTTCACAGGAGGGCAGCCAAATGCTCATTGTTGAATAAAATTTGTTTTTGCTTCAACTGAGATTATGTGTTCCCCTGTGATAGGTTAGATGGAACACTGTTGGCAGTTCTTACATTAAGGTTAAGGTACAGTTTTCCAAAAACAAAGAAAACAGTAATGTCAAATCTGTGACAGTTTAGGCCTGTGCTTTTCAATATGGTAGCCATCACTCACATGTGGCTACGGGCTCCACAAACACAGCTCGTCCCAGCTGAGATGTGCTGTGAGGGAATATCTCACACCAAATTTTGAAGGCTTAGTGCAGAAAAAATTGGAAAATGTCTCATTAGTCATTTTTTATGTTGGTTGCATGTTGAAATGTTAATATTTTGGATATATCACACTAAATACAGCACATTGTTAAAATTAATGTCATCTGTTTCTTTTTACCTTTTTAAAATGTGGCTACTAGAAAAGTTTAAATTCCACGTGTGACTCTCATTATACCTTTTTTTTGGACAGCACTGGTACTGAGTCCAGTGTTTATTAGAACATAAAAGAACTGCCTTATTAATATATGGAAAACAAGGTCATGTCACTAAAGTTTTCCCAAAACTGTGTAGTGCTAAAGGAGGCTTCAAGAGATGTACTGTTGTGCTGTAGCCATGTTTGTCTTAAAACCATGGCTTGTTTAGTCCTGTTCTGAGCTTTTAAAATCCTTCAGAGTGTACCCTCCCTCACACACACAGGATGCCGAGGGCAGGCAATGGCTCCACCAGCTGGAGGTCGATGTTGAAGTGCTGCATGATCCTTATCTTCAGTGGCACTTTGGTCTGTGACTTTCTCCACTTTTACTCCAATGCACACACTGCTCAGCTTAGATAATAGAAAAGAGAAGGAAAGAAGCAACCACTTTTCCTACTATTGAATCTCCCACTTGGACCAGTGGATGTGTTAGTAACTTAGTCATTCCACTGGTTCCATCAGCTCTTCCTTCTTCCTTCCCACCCAGAGTCATTTCTCTATCAAAAGAGATTTGCCTTTGGCTTGATGTTTTCCATAGGTGTGCCTTTTGGGGGAGGAAGGGGAAGTTGGCCATTATGCACACCTCTCCTTGCACTTGGGGATGTGGTGTGGACAAATAAGCATTTTGAAGGGATTAAATCTGGAAGGGAAAGATGAAGGACCTGAGCATGTTCAAATGCACATTAACTCTTTGAGGACCAGAGATTCTTTCATGACCTTCTTACTGTGCTCTGGGTCTCAGTCTTGCTTCTTCCCTCTCATTTGCTCCATTCTGAAAAATTTCAAGCAAAAACATCTGTTTTGAAGTGCTATGCTCCTTTCTGAACAACAGTATTTTTTTTTTAATTCTCAACTTTGCTTATTTCCTTCTTATCATCCCCAGATGTTTTGTCCCCCTCCTCCAATTTTTTTCATTTTAATAATTGTGCAAGCCCTGGAATAACTGCTGGCAGATATTTTTTCCCTTTGGTTCATCCTGCACAGCTCCCACCAATAATTCTACTTTTACTCTTTGCCCATTTTTTTCAATGGACACAGGCCAAAGTTCACGAAGAATTTGGAAGGTTAAGGGAAGAAGGTAGGCAGTAATTTCTATTTTTAAATAGTTAATGAGTCTCCTTGGAACCATAGTATCTACGCACAGGTAGAGTATGGAGGGAGCAAGTGTGCTTCACAACCCGACAGGAAAGTTTTTTGTTGTTGTTTGTTATTAAAAAATAAAGCAAGATGCATAAAAATTTGGTGTTTTAATAAAAAAATTTTGTCATTTTATTTACTGATTTTAGATTTTAACAGAATGGTTAAGTTTTTTTTTCTTTCTTTAAGTTTTTGTTTAGTTATTGTTGTCCCGCCTTTTTCCCTGTTGCTCTCCCGCCCCACCCCCACTCCCACAGTCTATCTCCCCGCATTGTCCGTGCCCATGGGTCATTTATACATGTTCCTTGACTTGCCCCTTCCCCTTCTTTCCCCTGTATCCCTCTCATTCCTCCCCTCTGGTCACTCTCAGTTTTGTTCATATGGGCACTTAGGTTGCTTCCAGCACTTGGCTATTGTAAATTGTGCTGCTATGAAAAATATAACCAGAGATATTGAAATTAAGAACAATTTGACAGTAATCAAAGGGGAAGTGGGAGAGGATAATGGGGGGAGGAGAGAAGGGTTTTCAGGAACAACTATAAAGGACACATGGACAAAACCAAGGTGGGGGGGGTGGTGGAAGCAGGGGAGGGAGGCGGGGATGGCTGGGCTTGGAGGGGAGTGGTGGGGGGTAAATGCAGACACCTGTACTTGAACAACAATAAAATAATTTTTTAAGAAAGAATTGCTAACTATTTCGCTTGCCTATTTCTTGTGACTTTTCCCCACGCTCTGGGATATGACTTGTTGAGAAAGACAGGACATGTATCTGTGAATAAGGAGGTAAATCCAGGCCTCTGGAGGGTGAGACCCAAGAACCACAAACTGACCTAACCCCCTCTTGAAGAAAAAGACACTTTGGGCATCCAGAGGCTGAGGATGTCTTTACTCCCTGGAAGTGATTCTGGTACAGAAAGAGTCTAGAAACCTGCCTGTCATCTTCTAGTATGAGTTTTCTGAATTCATTGAATTAGGGGAGAGAAAAAGAAAAGAAAAGAAATCAGAAAAGAAATCTCCATTATCTCTACAGAGATTTAGAACCCATGCCCTCTCTGTGAAAAGCTGACCAAAGATGAGGGATTAATTTCTTGCTGAGAAAGTACATGGGCGTGTTGACATAACTGATGATATGATTAGGGGGTTCATTCATTCTTTCTTTCATTCAGGAAATGTTTGTTAAATGCCCACTATGGGCACAACACTTGCATCGTGGACAATATTGTTCAGAGAGGAATCTATAGGAAGTAGGAAGACATTGCAGTTAACCAGGAGGAAAACGGAGAGGGCAGAAAGCAAGCTAACAGGCAAACCTGTAGAGTGATTTACACTTTTAACCACAAACTTGAGGGTAGCCAAGAACTTCACCAAACACTGACCAAGTGAGGTAAAGATTTCTGTCAAGGTGCTGTGGGAACTCTATTACTGGTTCCGTGGGTGAAGGCTCCGTCTTATGGTAAGAGCAGTATGAACAGAAAAAACACATGCAAATAGGTTAGCAGTGATTAGAGGCGGAGCCACAGGTGCTCTGCTTCTCTCCACTTTGGTGGAAGGCCTGGGGACAGCTTTCTTGTGCCACAAAGATGACTCCATTCAGGGATATAGTAATAAGGTTAATTAGAGCTGGCCCACTTGACAGAGTTTCCATTTACTGACCAAGGTGTGCCCATCCAGTCATTCATTAACCTCTTTAGAGTCCCTGTCCTTGCCCTTCAGTAGAGCAGTTAATACCCTGAATTATTTCTGAGCCCCTTCCTGCCCTGCTCTTTTTGCACTGTGTACTTGCTTGACCACTTATTCATTCATTCATTCATTCTTCACCCAAGGACATGCTTACCGATTTTAGAGAGTGGGTAATGGAGAGAGGGAGAGTCTATGTGAGAGAGAAACAGCTAGTGAGTGCTCTTGTACACACCCCAACTGGGCACCAAGCCCATGACCTTTCTTCAGTCTATGTGACAATACTGCAACCAACCGAGCCACACCTGCCAGGGCAATGACCACTCACTTATTTAATGAACTCAGTAGGTGTCAGGGTTCATGAGTCACAGCACCCTCTGGATGATTTCCTCCCTGGACTAGGTTGAGGCTCAGAGCTTCCTTAGGACACGCCCACAGAATGTCATCATTCATCGTTTAATCAGGGAGAAACCAAGAGGGACAGCTTGGCTCCATAGTTCTGAAACAGATTCTTTGGACATGAGACCCAAACATGTTTAAATATCTCTGTAGGCAATTTTGTGCCTCTGAACTTTTAGTTCTGAGAGTCTGTACTCATTGCGTAATTGAAGGAATGAGTTACCAAGGAAGGACATGTAGTGTCCAGTTTGAGATCTTAACAAAGAGATTCATCTGCTGTTTGTTTTGGACGAGTTTCTTTTGCCTAATGACCTCGGGCCAATTGTATTCCACGGCTTTCAGTTGTGCTAAAAGAGATGATTCCTAACATTTTCTGGTTTATTTCTCTGGTTTGCTGCTAGACTCTCATTTTATTGCCAGAGCAAGTAAAGGTTCTGACCCACTGTTCATGATCTTAATCAAAAAAGGGAAAAACAAAAGGTCTCAAACATGATGTTTGAAAAGAAGAACTCCCTAAATTTTCATCTTCAGAGACCCCAAGGCGCCCTGAAGGGACAATCGAAAAATCTGTGGAATTTACAGAACAGGGTAAAATGTGGTGGTTCTTTTGAAACCATCGACAAGAAAAGGAATGAATATATCAGCAATACATGAAAGTATGTCCTGGTTAGTCATTAGGCAGCTGACATAAAATATGAACTGTTCTTTGTTTCTCCATCTGATTCATGTTTACACTTCAAATTGCCTGGCATTTTTTTTTTTTTTTTACATTCACTCAACTATGAGCAATTATTCACTATTATAACAGATAGTTCTTGCAGGCAGAATTATAATTGCATTGATCCTAGAGGTGTTCATTCCAGGACTTAGTGGACAGACAGTTAGTGAAGCTCTGCTTCGTGAAATGAGAGTTCTGGGGGATACACCTGGGTTTGCAATATGTCAGGCCTCCAGATAGAGTTGGAAAAGCTCTAGATGTCAGAGGGGGCTGGAAGTAGACGTAGCAAGGCAAAGGGAGGTGATAATTTAAGTTGTGGGTGTGGACAAGACCATTAAGGGAAGCAGACACAGCAAACAGGAGGAGAGAGCCAAGGACTGGCTATTAAAGAACACCTACTCCTGGACAACGGAGCCAGGAGTGCCAGGTTAGCACAGGAGGCAGGACAGAGGTGGGTGGAGAGGAAGGATCGTGAGCAAGGGGTCACCCTGTTAAAGTCCTCAATGGAGCAAGGACTTCCAAGGATTGTGTGATCCACAGAATCAAACACAGCAGAGAGGTTTGGCAAAAGCTCTGGGAAAAAAACCACCAGATGGTGGTGATCGCAAGACCTTAGGTAGCTCCTGAGAAACTGGTCACAGTAGAGCCTTGAAATCAAAACCAGACTGCAAGGTGCTCAGGTGCCCACAAAGAATAATTCAGATGGTTATTCCAAGAAGTTTGGTGGTAAAGGAAGAGGAAGAGAGAAGATGAGAGTTTTATTGCCCCTAAATGATTTTGCTTTTTAAGAGTGGAGGTCATTTGAACATACATGCAGAGAAGGAGCCTCTGGGAAGAGAGACTGAGGCGGCAGTTTTGGGGATTACTGAAAGATCTAGAAAGAACTGGATTAATAACAAATTAGCAGAGTGTAGCCTAGAAAGAAAACAGAAGATAAAGAGAACCAAAACCAGGGCATTTTCATCATAAAATTCAAGCAGTAACATAGCATGGCAGCCAAGGCCATGGACCCTGGAGTCAGACTGCCAGGATTCGAAAGATGCCTTTGACCCTTGCTAGTCGGTGTGACCTTGGACACGGTCCTCTGTGTCACCATTTTTTAAATGTGAATAATAATAGTGCCTACCCTGTAAGATTATCTAGATATACACGCAGATTATAGAGAGAGAGAGAGCTTAGGATAGTGTTGGGCCCATAGTAAATACCATATAAATAAAAACTGAAGAGAAATAATGGGGAGAAAGCTGGAGTTCTGGAAATCCTGAAATTTAGGGAAGTAGCAAACCCTTATTTGAGTCAGCCTTTAACAGAGCACTCATTTACATTTTCTTCTTGGAACCAGTCCATGTTTTGTGTTATTTTTGTTTTTCTTAGTAACCCTTCGTCCAATCTAGGAAACCAAACCACAATATCTGGTCCCGCTGCAGTGGCACCAAATTCTCCGGTTCCATGGAATGGTGAGCCCCAGCTGAGGGGGGCTATCAGAGACATCCTCTGATGCTGTATTCGAGCCAGGAAAAGAAGTGCCTGTCAAACTTGGATACAAAACAAAGCAACGCTCCAACTCCTAAGAAAGCTGGGTTTTAATACTGAAAACTCAGAAATTTCAAATAGGAGTAATATAAACTGAGGCAGTAAAACTACACTATAGAGAAGTATAAAATAAATATTCTACACAAGCATTTTTCACCCAAAGCATATCTAAAATATGAAGAGATGGAAACGAATTTGTATGGCTTCTTCACGTTGAGTCTTGGTGACCTATTGTTATCTTTAAAAAGCCAGAATTTTGTCTCATCTTTTGAATGAGAATTAAGTGGCTCAGGCTGAGTTGGTCCAGTTCACACAGAACCTAGAACTCACTCTAGTCTGCGCCTTCACCCTAAGGCTTCAAGCTGCTACACTCAGGCCAGAACTAAGGAGTGGGGGATGAGTCAGAGGAGAGAAGCGCCAAACCCCTTCCTGGCATGGCAGGTGTGAAGGGAAGATAAACTTTGAACAAAGCTGTGTTTGCCTCACAACAATGCCTCCAATGGAGCTCTGTCTTTGTTTCCACGGACAATTACTCCGAACACATTTTCTTACTGCTCAAGAACTTTCAATGGTCCCCCGGTGCTGAGGAACCTAGAATGGCAACATGCTGAGGCTGGGCTTTTCTTGCTGTGACAAGCCCTGATAGCTTAGCTGAAATTGTTTAAGATCTGATCGAAATTCAGTATTAATTATGCAATGTGGGAGAGAGACAGAAGGCTTCATAACAGTTCTGGAAGTGCCTAGTTTGAGCACTGAAGACTCCAATATTTTAGCCTGGCATACCCCCTTTATTATGTGGCATCATTTGAGTTCACCAACTTTCTCTCTCATTCTGTCTTTACTCAAATGCCCTGTTTTAGGTACACAGCTGTCTTCAGTGTCTCCTAAACTTATTCGGGCAGTCCTTCCTCTCTGTCATTGTTCCTACTGCTCGCCCAGCCAACAGTGCCTTTGGCATTGGCTAAAAGGACCTCTCTTTTCTTCAGGCTGCTACATTTATTACCAGTTATTGTTTTTTCTGGCCCTCTCATTCTATTTAATTTTTTAATCCATTCTCAATCTGTAGAATTCAGACAGTACAATAAACTCCCCTAGTCCCACATTCCATTCTGAAATAGTTACCAGTTTGATTTGTGTCTTTCTGTGTATTTTTCTATGCATCCACATACTTGTAAATATATAGGTATAATTTTGTTTATTGATTATTTTTAATGTTATGTACTTTATCTCTTAATAGCTTGTAAATTGCTTGATTGAAGGAAGAGGGGGTTATGCGTCTTCATCATCCACAGCTCAGGATGCAGTCTGTAAAACAGCAGTTCCCTAAAAAGTGCATTGGGGCAGGATGGGGTCCGCTATGTACAAAAGTGGTTGTGAAAAGCCAGAGTCTATGGATTTGAATGTTGGTTCTAAATGGGATTTTATTTGAATCCAAATATTAATGGTCTCTAAACATTGAGTACTTATGTTGAACAACAGTAAGAACTAGTTTTCTTCATTTTATAGGTAGGAACTTTGAAATTTAAAGTGATTAAATAATTTTCCCAAGGCCACACAGTTATTATGTAGCACAGGCAAAATTCGAACCCAGATCTTTCTGCTTCTAAAGTCTTTCTTCCCATTAGATTATGTCACCTGAGAGACTGAAAAAAAATGAGCATAATCAAAGTGAGAAGGACCTTATTTTCAGTTTTACTAAAATATAATTAACATACAACACTGTAATTTTAAGGCATATAGCATACTAACTTGACAGACATATATTGCAAAAAGATTATCACCATAAATGTAGCTAACATTCATAACCTCACATAGTTATGAAAAAGTTTTTGTTTCCTTGCATGATAACTTTTAGGATTTACTTTCTTAGCAACTTTTGAAGAAAGACATTGAAGTTAAGTTACTGAATTCATTTATTCAGTGAACTATGTGAAGGGTGCAGTGCTGACTTCTGGAATAAAGACAAATAAACGGGAATCCCTTTCAATCTCCCATGGGGTGAGTAGGATCAGGAATTGGATTCAAAGAACTTATCTGTAGGCAATCCAAACTTCATGAATCTTGCCACCTTTCTTACGTTTGTTTGCTGGCATTTTCACTTTAACTGCTCTGAACTTTGCTGCTTGCTTGACCCTCTGACATTGCCTTTAAGGATTCTTTTGGGCTTTGTTTTCCTGTGTTTTTTTGCCCCTGTCTTACTACTAACGCTGGGATGCTGAACACGTAATTCATACATTAGAAGACTGAAAGTAAAATCAAACTGATACGAAGTAAATGGAGAAATATCCAAGGCAATTTCCCAGCAGTATTCTCTGTGTACACAAAAGAGAGCACAGGGAGGGTGATGGGTAATCTGCCTTCTCCTCTGTCTGCTTCTTTCATGTTGGATTTCTCCAGATTTCATCATCAGCCCTCTCTTCTTTCATTCAACATATCTGATATTCTCTTCCTGGGCAAGCTTAACCACGTCCATTGTTGCTGCTAAAATTCCTATGTTCTATCACGAACCCTCAAAGCTTTAGCTTCTGCATGATTTTCTCTTCTCACTTCAGGCCCACATTTCTAACACCAACATAGAATGTCCAGCTACATTTCCTATGGCTGTCGCAACTCCAACATGCTTCCTCTTCCTCCCAGTGGCCACATTCTTTATTTCCGGTAGCCTATCTTGATGACTGACATGCCCATCCTTCAAGTTCTGCAGATCAGGAACCAGGGAGTCATCCTAAACACCTTACTCCCATGGCCTCCTTTCAGTCTGTCACAGATCTCTATTGATTCAACCTCCCGTACAGACCTTGAACCTCTTCCTTCTCTATTGCCATTGCCGTACCTTCAGATCAGGTCACTTAATTCTTGCCAGGACAGTTTATGTCATTAGCTTTCTAATTGTTCTTTTAACCTCAGGAGTGATTGATGCATAAATCTGCTTAAAACATTTCAAAGGAACCCCAATTCTTACAGGAAAAAGAGCAAAGCCCTTATAGATATGAGCCCTGATGTTTTTCTGATCTTACTCTTTGCCAGGCTTCTGGGTGCTCAAGCTAAAAATAAATGACCATATTTCACCAAATCTAATGCACCATTGGTTGTAAGGCTCGCCATTATCTTATGTTCCACTAAGAAGAAGGGGGGAACACTGTAAGATATATCCCAACTTCTGAGATGATAAAACATAAGAAATTGTGTGACCTCGAAGCAATGAATTACCGTGCTTGATGTTTCCCTCTTGCCCCATTGTGCTCTTGTATAGGTAGTTCCATTTGCCCAGAATGCTCTCACTTCATTCAAACCCCTTGAGCACCAGGCAAACTCCTGCTCATCCTTCAGAATCCTACTTAAATATCTTCTCTCTCAGGAAGGCTTTTGTGGCCTACCTTGACAGTTATGAACTCCCCTGAGTTCCCTCTGTTACAGTAGTTAGCACATGGCCATCATGATTTGCCCCCAGCCTCCCCAAGCTCAGAGAACAGAGACTGCATTCTATTCATCCTTGTTTCCCTGATGCTTAGTGTAGTGCTGGGGGATGGTAGGTACTTCCTTAGTATCTTAGTCAACTTGGGCTGCCATAAAATACCATAGACTGAGTGGCTTAAGCAACAGAAATTTATTTCTCACAGTTATGCAAGCTGAGAAGTCCAAGTTTAACGTGCTGGCAAGGTAGGTTTCATTCTGTGGCCTCTTTGGCTTGTAGGTGGTGGCCATCTCATTGTGTACTCACATGGCCTCTTCTCTGTGCACCCACAGAAAGAAAGAGCAAGCTCTCTGATCTTTTCTTATATTTCATCACGAAGGCCCTACCCTCACATTCTCATTTAAACCTAATTACCTCCCAAAGGCTCCAGCTCCGAATACCATTAGGAATTAGGGCTTCAACATAGTAATTTGGAGGGGGGACACCATTCAGTCCAGCAATTAGTGTTTGGTAGACAAAGTGATTAATGTCATTCTGACTTATACCCTTAGTTGACCCTGACTTTGCTTCCTGGTGTGCCCTGACTGAGATTGACCTGTTGCTAGCCCTTGACCTATCCTTGGCCAATGATTTTCTTTTGTCCCTGTACTCACTTAGCACAGACGATATATTAAGTTTCACCATTGATCTGGCCAGCTAGATGCTCCTAAGCTCCTTGAATGGTAAATTTCTTGGATTTCCTATAGCATTTAACACAGGGCCCAGCACATATTGGAGGCTGAATCACACTTTTTTGATTGCTGCCCCTGTCCTTTGCAGTTGGGGCAGAATGTACAAGCCGCTGAGGAACAGCCTCAGTCTTAGATTTAGGATTTTAGTTGCCAGGGGATCTGTTTTGCACAGAAATGCTTGAACACTGCTTGTTCAAATTACAGAACCGATTACAAGTATCCCCACTTTTGGAAAGTTTGCATTACACCACTTCGCTTTTAAGAAAGACCTATGCTAGTACCTGTTTTTGCTAACTGAAAGAAATCTGAAGAGGATTTTCACTTTTATGAAAAAAGCTGAAAAGCAAAAATAGTATTTAGTGTTTGTTTTCAAGTGAGCATTACAGAGACAGCCTGCACCCTGAGCAGCTACAGTGGCCCCACCAAGCGCCTTCCCGGGGAACCACACTCAGCATCTCAGCATCAGGCCACCATCGCTGTGAACTGCGTCTGTGAACATCTGTGCTTTATCTCGATAATTTTGTGCATTCCTATATGTTGGTGTTATTTGAGGTTTTGTGTGTTAATTGGTAGGTTATTTTGGAGATCTGAGAATGCTCAAAATTTTTTTCATATAAATTAATGGAAATTGCTTCTTTGTTTTATACCATTTTGTCTTACAAAAGGGTTGCATAGGAACACTTCACTTTCAGATAGTGAGGGAAACCTGTACTCTTAAATCTCTTTCTCCAGTGCTTAATTTTTATTCTTTGTCCTGGTGAATAATTGGTGATTAGAATAATACCTGGTTTAGCTAGCGAGAGCCTTGCTAGACTCATTTTAATAATTGTTACGTTTTTTGGTCAATGACTTGAAAATGTTGCGCTCTCAGGCCTCAGATGCTTTTCTCCCACAAGTAAACCCTATTAACCCTATTTCCGTCAAGTTTAGTCTGTTCATTTAATTTCATTGTGAATGTTCTTAAAGAGGTCATTTATGATACTTTCAGAATTGTGGGTTATTGTAAGAATAATGGGTATTTTTTTATAATTTTCATCATAGCTGTTGATTTAGCTAATCACTAAGTATTATCACTGTCTGTATAATGGGTGAGGAGCCAAGCTGAACAAAAAGGCAGCTAAGTATTTTTTCTTCACCTGATTCGAAGGAAGAAAAAGTCTGATTAAGGACACTGAGTCCACTGGTGCAAGTCCACTTTATGACTATTAACTTACTGATGCAAGCTCATTACTCAGAATTTGAGGTTCTTCCAGTGAAAATGACCTCACAGTGTTCATAATCACAAGTAAATTAAATTTGTGATTTTATCTAAAAGATTTGGTTTACGGAGCATTGTAAAGTGGTCATACTAAATGTGGTAGAATGCCTAATTATTTCATGATTAATAAGGCCCAACAGGAAGATTAACTAAAGAATATTCAGATGTCAGCTACCAACTCAAGTATGGCTAGAGTATGATTGAAGTCCACGACCGTGCATAAGTGCACTTTGCGTTCTAATGGGAAAATGGAAGAATTCTTGGTTATCCAGAGAAGGGATGGCCAGATCAGTCAGAACAGTATGGTCCACGGAGTTTGAGTTGTAAGACAAGTTCTTTTATATTGGTCTTAAACAAGCGAAAAATCTATGAAAACAGACGTTCCCATTGCAAAGTTTAACCTCTCCTCTTGATGCCAGGAAATTTTATAACAGTTTTGTCAGTTTGATACCTCCTGTTGGAATGTTCACATTGGCTGACGTTGTATGCCAAAACCGCTGACAAAACCGCGAAGCAAGTGAAACTTGCCTTTGAATCCTTACCACTTATTCCTTCCTTTTTCACCACTTAGATCTTCTTATTTACTCTCTCCTCCTGATTCAAATCACTGCTGCCTTCCTTTCTCTTGCCTTAGATAGTCCCCTAACTGACCTCTACTAGAGTCTGTATAGCCCTATGTTATTGTTCAAATCCATTCTCTCCATTATAACTAGTCTTATCCTAACTAGGTATTGGGAAAGCAAACAAGAAAATGAAGTTATGTCACACTGAGGTCTAGAGTCAGTTTTCTGAATCACAGTTTGAGGGATAGTGTCAGACTGGAGAATATTTAAAGGATAGGAGGGTAGAGTATTTGACACAATTTCATGTCATGGGCATTTGGAGGCACTGGGATTTAGGGAGGGGAATTAAGCCTCAGGATTAGAAGATTCTGCTAAAACTGAGAAATCTTTCTTCAAATTTGTGAAATTGTGTTTTAGTCATCATTGTCATTGTCATCATCATCATCATCATCATCATCATCACCACCACCATTACAAAGCTTTTTGGCATGCTGAATATTTTATGAACATTATATCCAATCCTCACAGCAGACCTAGAAAACTGGTATTAATATTCTGGGTAAGGGTCAAGCTTGAATCCTAAGAGTCAAAAGGGACCTTAGAGCCCATCCACTTTAACATTCCTCCCAATTCAGAATAAATAAACCTAATTTCATGTGCTTTCAAATAACAGGACTAGAACCCATGGATGGCAGTTACGAGAAAGAGAATTTGAGGTTAATAAAGTAGGAATTCCTAACAATTAAAGTTCCTTTAAAATGTCATGGCTTTCTGTAGGAAATGCACAATTCTAGTCACTGGAGGTGTTCGATTAGGGCTGGGTGACCACTTGACAAGGAAACTATGGAGGGAAGCCAAGCCTCAGAAGCAGATATGAGATGAATAAATTTGATGGTCTCATTAATCTAACTCTGAATCTAAGGAATATCTATTAACAATGTCCTCCTCTTCTTGCTCATGGCCACCATAATTATGAAATTTTCAGAGAGGTTGCCATCTGTAATATGTGGGCAATGAATTAACTCAGATCTATCTTTGTGTATAAGACACTGAAACCAAAGTCAGCATAAAGCAAACTGGCTTCTGATGCATGGGCTCTGGAGCTCAAATGAACTTAGTTCAAATCTTGACTCTGCTTTTTCTAGTTGGATTAGTTTTATATTGCTGGTATAATCAATCACCACAAAGTTAGTATCCTAACCCAGCACATTTATTGTCTTAAAGTTCTAGAGGTCAGAAATCCAAAATAGGTCTTAGTGAACTGAAATTAAGGTGTTGTTGGCAGGAATGAGCTCCTTCAGGATAGCCTAACAGTCTGGTTTTTGGGTTTTTTTTTTTTTGGCGTTTCCAATTTTTAGAGATGATCTTTATTATTTGTAACATTGCTTCTTCTTCTATCTTATTGTGAATCACAACAGCATGAAAAAGGACATAGAAACAGTCAACAAGAGCCAAGAGGAAATGAAGAATACAATTTCTGAACTGAAGAACACAGCAGAAGGAATCAAAAGCAGGATAGATGAAGAAGAGGATCTAATCAGCAAGCTGGAGAACAAGGTAGAAAAAAACTACCAGAAAGAGCAAGAAAAGAAAAAAAGACTCAAAAAGAACAAAGAGGGGTTAAGGGAAATGCAGGACAACATGAAATGTAATAATATCCAAATAATAGGGATATCAGAAGGAGAAGAAGAGGAGAAAGGGATGGAAAACCTATTTGAAAAAGTAATGATGGAAAACTTCTCTAATTTGTTGAGACAAAAAGTCACACAAATCCAGGAAGCAGAGAGGGTCCCAATCAAGAGGAACCCAAAGAGGCCCACTCCAAGACTCATCATAGTTAAAGTGGCAAAATTCAAAGACAAAGAGAGAATCCTAAAGGCAGTAAGGGAGAAACAGGAAGTTACATACAAGGGAGCCCCCATAAGGCTAGCAACTGACTTCTCAGAGGAAACACTACAAGCCAGAAGAGAATGGCAAGAAACATTCCAAGTAATGAAAAGCAAAGGCCTACAACCAAGATTACTCTACACAGCAAGGCTCTCAATAAAAGATGAAATAAGGAACTTCCCAGACAAAAGAAGGCTGAAACAAAACACTTCCACCAAACCAGCACTGCAAGATGTGCTAAAGGGACTGCTTTAAGAAAAGGAAGAAAAAGAGTGAGAGAGGAACACAGGTACGAAGGAAATAAAACAGCAATGTTTTTTTTAAAAAAAAATTAAAAAAATAAAAAGATCTTTAACTTAATTACATCTGCAAAGTTCCTCTGCTGTGCAAGGAAACATATTCCTAGCTTCCTGGTATTAGGACATGGACATCTTTGGAGCACTGTTATTCTGCCTATTATACTTGTCATTTAAACACAGGTAAATTATTACAACTCCCAGCCTTGTTTATTCATAAGCAAAATGATGACAATAATAGATATCTCAAAATACTGTTATAAAAATAAAATGAGATAAAGCACCTAGAATACTTAGCACAGAGTCTGATACTTTTGTAAGCACTTAAAATATTATTTTTTAAGAGGGTGACCCTGGCTGGTGTGGCTCAGTGGATTGAACCTCAGCCTGCAAACCAAAGGATCACTGGTTTGATTCTCAGTCAGGGCACATGCCTGGGTGGCAGGCCAGGTCCCCATAGTGGGTGCATGAGAGGCAACCACACATTGATGTTTCTCTCCCACTCTTTCTCCCCCCTTTCCCCTCTCTCTTAAAATAAATATAAATTTTTTTTAAAAAAAAAAGAAACTTGAGGGTGGAAGGACAGAGTAGAACCAATTCTCAAGGAAAATGTCTATCACTGATTAGGCTACTCCCACAACTCTGAATAAGCAAAATGAAGGAGACAAAGCTAGTGTAAGAGAGAAAAATAGTGAAATTTATCTGTTGTCTAAAGCATCATCTTCTTTCACAAGTTTCATATTGTTATTCCCCCTAGCACTGTAACTTGAGCATAATAATATGTACCCTCCAAATGGAGAGCTGATGATATTTCTTAAGCCTGGAATAAACATGAAAAGTCATCTGATTGGACACCTCCAGCAACCAACACTCTCCCATGCCTGAAACTGCCTATTCTGTTTTTATACAGCTTTAATAATTATAAAGTTCATCCTGTTATAAAGTTAAACTGAATCCTTATAATATCTTTCCTTAAGTTCCATTTGTGCCTACTTGCTTACATTTAGTGTTTCATTAGCTGTTTGAAGACAGCCATCCTGTTTCTAGCCCCCTTCTGCCCCACCCTTGAACTTTCTCTTCTTTAGAGTAAACAAACCCAGTTCCTCATACTACAATTTAACATAGATCAAAGTTGGTTTTGAAGCAGCAGGAAAAAAAAGAACTGAAACAGGAGTTCTTTTTTTTTTTACTTTTTGACCACATCCTGTTGTTCATTTTGAACATTGGTATGGATAGACTATGAACATGGAATGGAGGAAAGCCAGACAGGCCCTCTAGATTACCAGCCTTACTCTCGGGGTCTAAGCCACCATCATTTCTTTCTCGTACTGCTGCAATAACCTTCAAATTAATTACCTCCTGCTATCTCTGACCCATGTCCCTATGTTACAGATAAAAGTACTGATCCAGAGAGTTTACATAAGTAATTTAGCCAAGGTCATGCCATAGTGGAAGAAATAACACCAAAATTGTTTTTGTTCACACCCTATAAGAAAATGAAGGACAGTCACAACATGACTCCAGATGAAATAAAAATAAGAGTACATTTGAAAATGACTTTTAAGGAAATTAGAGTTCTGATTCTAAAAAGGTGGAATAAGCACAACCAAACCCATCTCTCCTACTGGATGCAACTATAAATCTTGGACTGATTGCATGAAACAGGTATAAAAAGTCTCTAAAAAATGAATGACAGCATGCAGATAGGGTACTAAGACATGAATTTGAAGCCTAACCAAAGCAGTGGTGAATTTACCAGTTTTTTCTTCCAGTATCACCCAGCCTGGATTCAAAGGCAGCTCTAAATCTGAAAGGCACACTGCCTACTGTCAGAAAAAAGATCCAAGAGGAGCTCTAGATTTCGGTTTCAGTGGGCATAGAAAGGGAGAACTTATGGGTCAGAAAGTGGGGAACACGCTGGCTTTGGCCCACATTTTCTTTTGCTCCAAACCCCAGGCAATAAAGGAGTGGCAGTGCTTTCCTCCCCCTTCTGTCCTTCTATTTGAGGTTAGACATAGGACATGCCCTGCAGAATAGGAACCAAAAAATAAAAACGATTCAACTTCCTGGCTGGAAGCCCAAGGACTTGAAACACATTGGTGAGATTAAACAAAAAGGTGGAAAATCAAAAGAATCATCCCATAACATTGTTTGAATGCTAGGCTGACCATATATATATATAGATCTGAGCATACCATAGGATTAGAGGACTGGGAGATAGGAGAGACCACCTCCAACATCCCAGACTGGCCACTGGGTGGTACACATGTGGGACTGATCCAAAAAACATTGGAAACACTTTGAAACTGAACTGATACCAGAAACATAGCCCATAGAAGGCAAGTCAGAACCTGTGGCCTGAACATAACTTGGACAAATGCCTGCTAAAACAAAAAAGGAAGTTATTTCTCTTAGGATTAAAATGAGACTCAGAATCTCATCACACAATATCCTAAATGTCTAGCGTTCAATCCAGAATTATCCAGAATACAAAACAAAAACAGACAAATAAACAAAAAAACCCACGGGAATCTTAACTCTCAAGGAAAACAAAATGAACAGATGCCAACTCTGAGGTGACACAGATGTTGGAATTATCTGCAGGGAGGGAGGGTAAATGGTCTTATAACTAATGGAAAAGTAGAATATCTCATCAAAGAAATAGCAGATAATAAGAAGAACCATGTGGATATTTTAAAACTGAAAAATAAAATGTCCAAATTAAAAAATTCACTGGATGGGCTCAATTTTAAGAATTTTAAGAATTCTTAAAAATGAGCAGAGCCTCAGGAAACTGGGAAATACCAAAAGCTCTAATGTTAATGTATTGTCAGAGTCTCAGAAAGAAAGAAGAAAGACCAAGGAGCAAAAAAATTATTTCAGGGAATAATTGTTAAAATATTCTAAATATGGCAAATGACATATATTTTTAAATTTTAAGAAGCTCGGTGAATCCCAAACAGAATAAATTCAAAGAAATTCATCTCCAAACACAACATAATCAAAATGCTGAAAACTAGAGAAAAAGAATAACCCTAAACACAGTCAGAGGAAAACAATGCATTTTATTAAGAGGAACAAAGATTCTGGAGGCTGGAAGAAAGCAATACAACATTTTAAAGGGATAAAAGAGAAAAATAGTCAAATCAATGTCATATCCAGTGAAAAGATTCTATATCTAATAAGTACTTCTTTACTGTCCAGATTGAGAGTGAAATAACATTTCTCAATGTAGAAAAATGAAGATAATTTGTTACAAACAGACCCGCTCTAAAAGAAAAGTTAAAGAATATTATTCAATGCAGGGGAAATGATATCATATGGAGATGTACAATATTGGGAAT
>VMDR010011741.1:0-27899 GCA_007922815.1 Macrotus californicus | reverse complement strand
CCTATAAAAAAGTTTAATTATAAAAAAAGTTAAGGAAGGAAGTTAGATATTGGAGCAATATTTAAACATCTGTTGCTTTCTATACGTCAGATTCAAGTTCCCTAAATTATATATTAAGAACAATAAATATTTGTTTCAGATTCAGGGCAACCTTATCATCCCAATTCTCATTCACATTTATCTGGTTTCTTGAAGCAAGTTGACTTTTGTTCTCTGTTTTTTGCTATCAGAAGAGCTTTGGCTAGAAGAAAAGCAATTTCTTTGAGGTCAGGTATGGAGGAGACGGATAAGCGGTCCCTTGCTCAGGTGGTGTGGCATGGGCCTGCTGGGAGAGAGTGAGGAAGCTAAACCGAAATGAGCCTTTGGAGGCAAAGACCGTATCTTGTTCTCGCTGTATGCCTAGCAGCTAGCACACCGGGCCTGGTGTAGAGCATGTCTCAGTCAATGTTTTTTGGAGAAACATGGTTGCTATTTTTAAGTATTTAAAGGTCTCACAAGGAAGAGGAACTGACTCAGCCTGCAAAGGACCTCTAAAAGGGTCAATGCTGTCTGAGGACAGTGGTCAGAGTTGGAGGGCCTTGAACTCCTGGCTGCAATGATTCAAGCAGAGGTTGGAGGAATACCTGGCAGAGGTTTAAAGAGAGGATTCAAACAATAGCTAAGAGTTTGGACTTTGACCTTCAGGGTAGCAAATGGAAGGAAAACTGAATAGTAGTGTGGCAGCCACACTCCAAGAGGGCCCTTAATGATTTTTGCCTCCTAGTAGTCATGTCCTTGTATAGGCTCCTGCTGCATTGGATTGGGGCTGGCTGTGTGACCAAGGGAGTAGGGTAGATGTCATGGTAGGTGACGGCCAAGACCAAGTCATAAAAGGCATTGCAACTTACAGTGGGATTCCAACAGTCCTGTGGGAGGCCCATGTGGAGACGGACAATTTTGTCAGCATCAATTTACTAACTACATAAGTGGAGCATTTGGGAAGCAGATTACCCAGCCCCAGTTAAACTCTCAGATGATTCCAGCCCCAGTTGACATCTGACTACAACTTTGTAAGAGACCCTGAGCCAGAACCACCCCACTGAGCCACTCCTGAATTCCTGACCCGTGGAAACCATGAGAGATAATAAATTACTATTATTGTTTTAAGTTACTTGGCTTTAGGGTGATTTGTTACCCGTAACCTTTGAGTTTCGGTACTGTAGAATCTCATTCCAATTCTCGTTAGCTCTAACAGTCTGTGCTATTTTTACATTTTATCACCTCCCTTTAGGTTGCCTTTGACATGACACTAGAGACAAGTGTTCTGGGAAGTGTCCAGTTTCAGCAAATTCCTGAGGTTAGGGAGGTTGTGTTGAGCAGGAGTCCCCACATGTGACTGAAAGAACTCCTCCGATCAAGGAGTTCCTGGAGGATGAGAATCACTCCCAATGTTGGCGTTGCTACCAGCACAGTGCCTGACACAGCACAGGTGCCCTTTAAGTGTTCTCTGAATGGTGAACAAATAAAGGTGAGTTTGTCAGAAGCCAGTCCTCTGGCGTCTCTTCAGTCTTCTGAGTTTCAGTTTTCCTGGCCGACTGCACAGCAGAGGGCAGTGTAGTGCATGCTGAGATGCATGAAAATTCATCTGTTGAAATAGTCCTTTTCCCATTTCGTGGCTGTCATTTTGGGGATAATTTCTTTTTGCAATAAACCTTGGGTTTATATATGACTAGAACGCTGTACTCATAGAATACAGCTAAACATTCCTGAAGCCAAGGTATCCAGTGACTGTTGATATAGATATACAAAGTGATTATTGATAAATCGATTTAATCCATCTCGGTAATAATACAGTGCCACCTACATTAGCTCATTAAAAGCTTCAATAAGTAGAACTTATTTTAATTCTGATTTACAATGGCAACAAAAATGTTTGAGGACAGCCCAGAAGGCACTGTAGAATCTAGAAAATATGCTGTAAGAACTATGAAAAAAGAATTCATCTACAGCAGTAAGTATGGTGCAAGAATTTTTAAAACATGCAATACCTATTTAGTCAGGAGCACTGACCTCTTTTCCCTTAGATTGTCAAATAAAAAAAAATGACAACAGCCAACAGAACAATAGTCATCTGGTGTGAATGAATCAATATTATACCTATTTCTTGTTAGATTGACAAAAAATATATTTTTTGGTGTGCTGCAGAATTTTAATAATTAGTTTATGTGTGCCATGAGATGAAAAAGGTTGAAAATTGCTGATCTACAGCACAGATGAACCTTGAAAACATTATGCTAACTGAAAGAGGCCAATCACAAAGGACCACGTATCATGTGATTCCATTTCTATGAAATGTGCAAAATAGGCAAATCTATAGGTACAGAAAATAAATTAGTGACCTAGGGCTTGGGGAAGGAGGATGATAGCTAAGGGGTGAGGAGTTTCTTTTTGGGGCCGATTGAAAATACTCTAAAATTAAGTTGAGGTGATTGTTGCAAAATTTTATGAATATACTAAAACTTTGAATTGTACACTTTGAAAGGTGAATTGTACGGTGTGTGCATTATCTCTCAAAGCTGTAATAAAAGAATTTCTAAAGTTCAGCCAAATGTTTACATTTATCTGGTTATCCCCCTGGTTTAGTCTCTGAAAATGGGTTCGTCATCTGCGATGGAGATGATGACTTTCCGAGGACCGAACGTGTTGCTGCCCATACATCCAGGATCGCACATGCCAGCAGGGATCCATGTAGAAACACGACTCTTTTGATGCTGGGCAGCCAGTCTACATTCTGGTCATGGATGTTGTGAGGGGCCAATCTGTTGTGTCCATTCACAGATATAATGCCCAGGCCAGGACGAGAGTCAGGGTTCTCATTCTACTCACCAGCCCCACTACAGGAGCCATGGGGGCTGACCTGGAGGTTGGCGTGTGCCCTTCAGCCCTGCTGGCATTCACTAGGAGCCTGAAACAGCCCGTGGCCACGAGGAATAGCAGCCCCAGGATACACGCAGGTGGCAAGGCTTTGTTTGCTTCCAGTTCTCACTCAACTTGCATCGAGATCTGCCTCCTCCAATTTGCATGACAACTCCTGTAGTAAGCACTTTCAAGAAGGTGGCACTCTCTGGCTCACCAATCTCAGCAATTTTGGGCAAAGTGAAATCCATCTTTAGAGGAAGCATCCCTGGCTGGGAATTAGGAGGCTTGGCTTCTGGTCCTGGCTCTGATAGTTGAATTGCCCAAGATCGCTCCCTGAGTTCTCTCTGACCTTGAGTAGGTCAGTAAATCAAAGTTCCTCTGGGGAATCAAGGCTGAGAACTGTTAAGGTCATTCCCAGTTCTAAATTTCATGAGCTAGTACCGGTTCACACTCTTGAGGGCAAATGTAATTCAAGTGTTGAAAGCCAACAGAAAAGATGGCACAAATCTAAACTTTTCTTTCTTGTCCGCTTTCTCTGTTGCTCACAATAGTCGTAGTTTGAGAGGCTGTGGTTACTATGTCTACTGCCTAGCTTAGGCGGCTGACCCTTTGTGCCTGGTCAGAGGGCTGAGACTGGGAGCCTGGTGGGGCACTGCAGAAGCTGCCTTTGACAGCTTGAGCCTCTTGTTTGGCCTCCATGGTTTGACCCATATCTGAGTTCAGGGGAAATTCTCCCCATTATGTGACATTTGCAGAAGGGGAATGTAACCAACAGCACCTTCAATGTTATACAGCTTGAAACGGCATCTCAGCATTTTCTACTTGCACAAAATATGATCCTTGATGTTCTTTGGGTTTTTGGTCACTCAGCGAGAGGAAAACTATGCAAATGTGTGCGGTGGCCTTCCTAGCTACTCCTGTGGTTACCATTACCTGCCCCTCCTCCACCCCCCCACCCCCCCGCTGCCCACAATAGTCAGTAGCTTCCAATTTTGAGGCATTATTTTAAGTACTAAGCACTCTGCTGTGAAATTGCAAACATTACGTAATATAATTTCCACAACAACTCTATGAGGTATCATTTCTACACTATTGTTTCTTTCTTTAGAGAAGGAAACTGAGGCTCGGAGAAGTTAGACAACATGTGCACAGCAGCACAGCTCTGTGCCAGAGCTGAGACTGAAGTCCAAGTCTGGCCGACTCCGGCGTCACCACGGCGTACAACCACCCTTCGCTCCTAATGTTGGGTAGTGCTTTCTGCCAGTCCTTTCGTCTGCACAGGTTTTTGTTCTTTCCTTGCATGCTTGTGGTCATATTGTATCTTCTAGAGGTGCCTGACCTGCCAGACTCCAAGTTCTTAGGGGCTCTTGGGTGTTAGCTCCATGCAGAAATCCACACGGTAGATAAAACCATTTCTGGAGGATTCTAGTGCACTCTGTTCGGCAGGGAGAAGTCATGGTCCCCTTTTCAATCTTTCTTCAGTCCCTAATCTCTTGAAGCTTTACTTGCAATTCCTTTGCCTAAAGAAGCAAAGACCCAAAAGAGAGTTGTCTGTTTCTGCGATGATCTCCACTGGGCTGTCCAGGGAGTCCTGGCTGGGAGCCAGGAGGCCTGGCCTTCTGTGAGAGCCCAGGCATGTGTGAGCAACTTGACCCCTGAGATGTACAATGAACACATTGAGGTACATGTCCCAGCAGCCTTGGAAAGGAGGGCGTGCTGAGAAAGGGTCTCTGTGGGGTCCCACAGGGAATGCAGCCAGACTACTATGAGGGAGCCAGTAGCTATGCCCAGTGGGGGGCTCCAAGTTGGGGTTGCATCCTGGATCTGAGCCTGGACTGGGAGTCTCCGCATTGAGCTAAGCCTTTCCCACCCATTCTCATTACAAATGCAGCACACTTGATTGCCCCACCCCCAATACCCTTTCTCCTTGTTCCTTCCAGTTTTCAGGAATATCAAGTAAAGGCTCTTTCAAGAGGCAACATTTAGTGCTACATTTACTGCAGGTGAGCCAGCTTGATGGGATTCAGCCACTTTAATAGAGAGACTCTTCCTGGAGATTTGACTGTGCTGGGCCTGATCCCTCACCCTTCAGAGGATATCAGGCTTACCCTGAGAGAAGCATCTCATAAAGAAAACGCAAGTAAAAAATAAAAAGCTCCTGTTAAGAATATTTACAGATAAGATTATGTCAGATATTGAAGCCCCAGGAGGGCCAGGGCCAAGGATACTCAACAAGTATGTCTTGAATTGAAGTTAGAGAAGCTGTGATGATTCTTTTTGGTAAAAGGGGGACGATCGTTCCTTTTTCCTGTGTTTTCAGAGAGGAGTCGGTCTCTGGTCTGTGCCCTGGAGGAGTAGTGTTGGAGTCAAAGCCTCCACACCAGTGCCTGCCCCGTGGGCTGGGAGTGGTGCTGATCCATGTCATCAGGGGTTGAGTCACTGTGCTTCAGAAGCAAAACATTCCACCACCACATCTCTCTAGACTGTCTGCCTCCCGGGTGGGTGAGAGAGTCTATGGGCTCCTCTCAGCTCAGGTTCCTGTGAGTCAGGACAGGGGCCAGTTTTGAGAAGTAACCAGGTATGTGAGGTAGGCCTGTGGTCCTCCCCGAAGTGGGTAGGGTAAGAGGTGATGCACCAGGAATCTGGTCCACGGCAAAGCTCTAAGAGTTCAGCAGAAAGCCCTATTCTTTAGGGCCACTGGTACTATGTGGCCCATTAATAAGGATGATTCTCTGGTATCTATGTGTCCACACATTGAGCATGTTCTCTTATCAGCTGGAATCCTGGAGAAAAGGGGGTGTGAGCCTCAGTGAGCCTCTAAGCACCAGTAGTTTCCAGGGTAAATACTCATCCTTGAACTTAGACTCAAACTGCTCTCCAGGCTGCGTTCTACTTTCTCATCCCCCAGTCAGGGGCTTTCTCTTCTTGTCTCAAAGTGCAGCAGAAGCTTCTTCCCCAGTCTCTTTATATGTGTTGAGCCTTGTAACCTCCTATTTTGGTTCTCCTCTGATGCCTACTCATCTTTTCTTTTTTTCATACTATTCTCCCCAATGGTCTACCCCTGTGGACCTTTGTACATCAATGACCCACATCAAAGAGCAAGTAGAGACACATTGCATCTATGATCATTATACTTAAGTGTGATATGCATGATGCACAGCGTGCACCTGTGCACCATGCTCCCTTGAATATTGCTGGACTTTGAACCCTTTAACATTTTTTTATAGATGCAAAATAAATGGTCCCCCAGATGCATTTTATAACTTTGTAATTAAAGGAGCCATTAAAAATAATGAGATTTGATGTTATATAAGTAAATCTACTAGCATAATACAGAGTAGGTGGCGTGATCTTTATGCGATTATCTTTGGTCAACTTTTTTGAAAGGTTTACTTTAAATGAGGTAAGATCAATAAGTGAATTAGAACAAAGACCAGCATATGTTAAGAACTGGGAGTGGGTAGTGTTGCCAAGGGCGACACTCTTTATACTGGACTGGGCAGGTTTGATTCCCGCTGATTCCCCTGGCTTGGGAAAGTCCAGGACGGATTTCTGGAATAAGTATTCTTGAAGCATATCATGAAGTTAGCACAAAAGTAATCCAGGTGAGCAGGTGGAGCAAGAGTCTTTCAGATTCAGGGAATATAAGGCTCAGGCAAAGTCAAGGATGAGAGAGACCAGTGTGTTCAGGGGTCTGCATGGGCCAGGGCTCTGGGTACATGTGCAGAAGTACCTAGAGGGCTGGTGAAGGGCTTGGGGCCTGCAGGGCTATGTGTACCCTGCCCAGGAGGTGGCAACAACCATGTATCCCTGTCAGATTTTAAACCCTGCAGGTCCATGTTTGAAGACATTTTCCTAAGAGTGTGGCTTCCCCAGGTCTTTGGGAGACCTCCATGACCCATCCATTGAGTTGAAAAAAACATCAAAATCTTGAGAATAATGCAAAGGAAGGAAAATATATTTTTTTCAATGTCACACAGCAGCATTGTTACCCTCCAAGCAATGGTTAATGATAGGGGAATGTACACTTGTTTGACTCATTAGTCATCATTGATTAAAAGCCCAGACATTGTGGGGTTGCGTGTTAACCTGAGTTTTTTTTTCTGGTGGAGATGCAATTGATTTCTGTCTGGTAGAAAGGATAAGTCCAAATGTTATTTTTTAATTGCACTATCAGCACATTAATTGGTTTTGTGTCTAACATAACTTTATTCTAACATTTTCTTTCAAAAATCTATGAATATCCCATTCCTAAAATGCTTTTGAATCAGCTTTACCCAACCCTCCGATTCTCTCATTAACAAGTTGAATAAATCTTTGATGTGTGTTCCTTTTACATTTGTATGACAACCATATTATTAACTTTTTGAAAGTCATGTTTTGATGCTGGTGTTTCAGCCAAAAATCCCTGTGAAAGAGTAAGTGATGGAACTGGAAAGCCTGGAACCATTTTTTCAGTCTGAGACTCAAGATACCCAGCTGGGAGGACATCAGCGAGCCCCTGAGATAGTTGGAAAGGTTACTTTGAGCATTAGGAGGAGGTGTCTTGACTCCAGTGGGCACCCTGGGACCTCAGCGGCTTTGACTGATGGGCAGAGGAGTTTATTTAGCTAAGCGTGGGTGCATGGGGCTTGGTTGGGGTCAGTAGATGGGATAGGCAGGATTTCCTGTAGCAGGTAATACCAGAGTCAGACCCAGTAGTAGCACCCCTCCCCGTATGTAAATCTGTTGAAGGCAGGATTTGAGCCAACATCTGGCCAACAGCCAGGGATACATGCAGTAGGTTCAGCCCCTGTGGGAAGGGCAGCAAAAGTGTCCAGGCTGCAGGAACTCACATTTCAATGAGTAACTGAAAACAAGGCAAAAGCTCCATGTTTCAGACCTGGCCAATGGGTCGGGGGCAAGTGAGAGTAGGAAGACTACAGCTTAAAAACATGTTAGGTCCTGGGTTCATCCCAAATATGCCAGGTGTTCTGTCTGAGGTGAATAAGATCTGTCTACATTGCCTCATTTGTTCATTCATTCATTCACTCATTCATTCAACAAGGGTGAATTGCCTAGCAGATGCCAGGTTCAGATGGCAGGTGGGAAGGTTTCTGTGACTATGGTTGATTGGGCTAGGACAGGTGGTACTATCATATCCTGTCTATTTTCCCATTCTAGTCAAGCCTTGCCTTGACTGGAATGAGACTGGGAAGAGAAGAGCATTATTCTGTTTACCAAGACTAAATAGGACCTTATTATGACACCCCAGTGGTGGGCAGCTGTCATTCTTGTTAACACTTAGCTCCTTTGACCGCCCAGCCTGTGTTGGGAGAATTCCCTGTTTGATGTGGCAGTACCTCCCTAATGTAAAGCTCATGAATAAACTTCTCCAGCTACCCCTGCAGCTGGAGGCAGGCATGCGGCTCAGGGTCTACCAGTCACATGCTCCCTGAAGAAACTTTAGTTTGGAAGCAATGACCAACAGAGGTGGGGGCCACAGGAGCTCTACTTTGGTGAAGTTGGGGCAGAGACACACAGCCTCCAGAAGCAAAGCAGGTCCAGCCTGTGCCCAGGGATGGAGTGGGCATGTGTCCTCAGGGAATCTCAGGGATAAACACCCACCAGTTGTTGGCAGTCCCTCTGCAGCACTTAGCTCAAGCTGGTTGCCCTGAAGCCCCGCAGCCCTGATGGTTCCCAGATCCTTAATGGGGTACTTCTCCTAGGAGATCCAACTCATCTGTCTCTATTGAAGGATTCTCTTAAACATCTAGAGATGTTTCACACAAAGGAAATTCTGGGAAACAGAAAACCTGATAAGCTCCATATTGCCTGTTTCTTTAGTAGAAGTATGAGAGGATGAATGGTATTGCATCCCTTCCATCAGGGAGGGAGCAGTGAATGTATGTAACTGAAACAGACCCCCATTCTGATATGTGTACCTTCCCTGCTTACCACGCTCTGACAACAACAGTTTGTGTGGACTTGCAGGAAGCCTTACTCACTGTTATGGTCTCCCATATAACACTTAAGAAATTAATTAATTAATCAAGAAGCTCATCTGTAGCACAGGAAGTAAGAACATATAAAAGACTAATGCTGTCTCTTCTGCCTGGCCTGACTCAGCGTATGCCTGAGTCAAAAGATCTACCCTCAGGGCACACCCTTCTAGAATAGGTATATCAGATCTCAGAATAGTCAGCATATGACAGGTCTCCTTGGTCATTTCCCAGTTCTATTTTTTGCTATTTATTGAGCAGAAACCCCAGGCTGGGTGCTTTATGTACATTATTGTACATATGCTGTTCTTATATCAGCCCATTTTTCACATGACAAAACTGAGGGCCAGAGAGAGTAAGTTGCCCAAGACTACAATAGCTACTAGGCTTCAGAATTGGGCATGAACCTCATCTGAAGACATGCTTATTGATTTTAGAGAGATGGGAAGGGAGGGAGAGAGGGGGAAGAAAAAAACATCAATGTGAGAAAAGAAACATTGATCAGTGCCTCTTGTACATACCCAGACTGGGGACTGAACCCACAGCCTAAGCGTGTGCCCTGACTGGGAATCAAACCCACAACCTTTTGGTTTATTGGACAATGCTCCAAACAAGTGAGTCACACTGGCCAGGACTGGCCAGTGGACTTTTGACAAGGATGTTAAGACCAATCAATGGGAAAAGAATAGTCTCTTCAACAAATGGTACTGGAACAATTGAGAATTTACATAAAAAGAATGAAGTTGGATTCCTACCTCACACCACATACAAAAATATAAACTCAAAATGGATCAAAGAACTAAGTATAAGAACTAAAACCATAAGACTCCTAGAAAAAAATGTAGGGGTCAATATTCATGACCTTGGATTTGGTAATGGAATCTTAGATATGACACAGAAAGTATAAGTAACAAAAGAAGAAAAAAACATGAATGAATTGGACTTTATCAAATTGAAAACTTTTGTGCGCCAGAAAACATTATTGAGTAAATGAAAAGACAACTTACAGAGTTTGAGAAAAATTTACAAATTATATATCTAATAAGCATCTAGGATCCAGAATATATAAAGAACTCTTACAACTCAACAACAAAAAGACAACCCAATTTAAAAATAGGCAAAGGATTTAAATAGACATTTCTCTTAAGAAGATATACAAATGACCAACAAAGCACATGAAGATGCTCAACATCATTAGTCATTAAAGAAATGCAAATCAAAACCCCAGTGAGACAGCACTTCACAGTTACAATGATGGCTATTAAGAATAAAATATACAGGAGAAATGCTAGTATTGACTTCTGGTCAAGATGGAGGCACCTCCATCGTAGGTCACCTCGAACAACCACATCAAAATTACAACTAAATTACAGACCAGTGATCACTCAGACCTGTTAGAAACTGAGTTGAATGGACGTCTTGACAACTACGGAACTAAAGAAACCACATCCATCCAGAAGGGTAGGAGTTGAAGAAATGTAGAATGAGTGGATCTTCACATGCACATGTGGTGGATAAAAATTTGGGAGGAATGTCTTGGGAGTAAGGGGTCCCAGCCTCATGCCAGGTCCCAGCTCAGGGTACAAGTGCCAGGAAGACAAGTCCCTATACCTTCTGGCTGAGAAAACCAGTGGGATTTGAGTTGGTGAAAAAAACTACTGGACTCCCTGGCAGTTCCTCTTAAAGGGCCTGTGCCAGACTTACTCAGATGCACTCCCTCTGAGCTCCAGCGCCACGGGGGTAGCAGCTCAAAAGGCACCCGTGGCTTACAGGGAGGAACTGAAGTGACTGGCATCAGGGTGAGTTGGGGGACAGCTTTTTCCCAGACAGAAAGGTGGGCAGAGGCCATTGTGCCTTTTCTGAGCCCTCCCCCTACAGAGCCACAGAACAGGTAGGTAGGAGCCATATCTGAGACTCCATGAATCTGGCTTACACTGTTTACCTTGCCCTGATGTTTACCCGAGGCTCTACTACACCCAACTTATGGCCCACCCCTAGACTTTCAGACCTCTGGCTAAGCAACCCCAGGCCTGGCACTAGCAGCAGCCAGCTTTGGATCACAATTTGGCTCTGCCTGGGAACCTCCAAGCCCAGCACATGTATCAGCCATCTGCATATTGCTTTGTAGCTCACATTGGGTGGCCCTGGGCAGAACACAGGTGGTGGCTGACCCTTACCTGTGCCACCCAGGAGCACCTAGTGGACAGCTACAGACCACATCAGAGCACCACCACCCTTCCCCTGCACAGCTGATTCTCCATGGAGGGAGAAGGTTGGTGGTCAGTGGTCACAACTAGTCCTTGTAGCTGACTGGCCTTGGTAAATTCTTCCCGTAGACCTTCCAACAGCAATCAAGGCTCAACTATAAAAGGAAGGTTTACTCAGCCCACATGGAGGGTGTACCTTGAGTACTTTGTTTGGGTGGTAGGGGAGGCTATGCCACTGGACCCTACATACAGGCCACACTACCAAGACAAGGAGTCATAGCAGCTCTACTTAATACACAGAAACAAACACAGGGAGGTTGCCAAAATGAGGAGACAAAGAAACATGGTCCAAATGAAAGAACAGATCAAAACTCCAGAAAGAGAACTAAACAAAATGGAGATGAGCAACCTATCAGATGCAGAATTCAAAATATTGGTTATAAGGTTGCTCAAGGAACTCAGTGAGTACTTCAACAGTGTAAAAAAGAGCCAGGCAGAAATGAGGGATATACTAATGGAAATGACCAATTTACAGGGGATCAACAGTAGAGTGGATGAAGCTGAGAATCAAATCAATGATAGGGAACATAAGGAAACAAAAAACAACCAATCAGAGCAACAAGAAGAAAGAATCCAAAAAGCCAGGAATAGTGTAAAGAGCCTTTGGGACTACTATAAGCACACCAACATTTGCATCATAGGGGTGCCAGAAGGTGAAAAGAAAGAGCAAGAAATTGGAAATCTATTTGAAAAAATAATAAAGAAAACTGCCCTAATTTGGTGAAGGAATTAGACATGAAAGTCCAGGAAGCACAGAGAGTCCCAAACAAGATGGATGCAGAGAGTCCCACTCCAAGACACATCATAATGAAAATGCCAAAGGTTAAAGTAAAGAGAGAATTTTAAAAGCAGCAAGAGAAAAGCAGTTAGTTACCTACAGGGGAGTTCTCATAAAGCTGTCAGTCAGTTTTTCAAAAGAAACTTTGCATGCTAGGAGGGGTTGGCAAGAAATATTCAAAGTTATGGAAAACAGGGACCTACAGCCAAGATTGCTCTACCCAGAAAAGCTATCATTTAGAATCGAAGGGCAGATAAAGAGCTTCCCAGAAAAAGAAAAAATAAAGGAGTTCATCAGCACCAAATCATTATTATATGACATGTTAAAGGGACTTATTTAAGAAAAAGAAGATCAAAACTATGACTAAGAAAATGGCAATAAACATATACCTGTCAACAATTGAATCTAAAAAACAAACTAAGCAAACAAGAAGAACAGAGGCAGAATCATGGATACGGAGAGCATTTTGATGGTTACTTGATGGGAGGGGCTCTTGGAGGAGTGGGTGAAGAGGTGAGGGGATTAAGAAGTACAAATAGATAATTATAGAATAGCCATGGGGATGTAAAGTACAGTATAGGAAATAGAGTAGCCAAAGAATTTATATGCATGACCCATGGACATGAACAAAGGTGAGGGGACTGCCTGAGGAGAGTAGGGGGTGTTTGGTGGGAGGGGCAAAGGGGGAAGATTGGGACAGCTATAACAACACAATCAGTAAAATATTTCTATAAAAGGAAAACAAGTCAGTGAGAATGTGGAGAAACTGAACTTTTATATGTTGCTGGTGGGAATGTAAAATGATTCGGCCACTGTGGAAATACTTTGACGATTCCTCAAAAAGTTAAACGTAGAATTACCATATGATCTAGTAATTCTCCTCTTAGATTCATACCCCAGAGAGCTGAAAGCAAGCACTCAAACAAATAGTTGTACCCAAATGTTTATAGCAACACTCTTTACAATAACCAAAAGGTAGAAAAAACCCCAAATGTCCATCAATGGATGAATGGATAAACAAATTGTGGTGTATATATACAGTGGAATATTATTTGGTCATGAAAAGGAGTGAAATATTGATATATGCAACAGTGTGGATGAACCTTGAAAATGTTATGCTTGGTGAAAGAGACCAGATACACAAAAAGTCACATATCGTATGATTGCATTTATAGGAAATATCCAGGAGAGCCCTAATTGTGGTTGTCAGGGCCAGGAGGTTGGGCGAGTGGGAAGTAACTGCTTGCTAGGTAGAGGGTTTCCTTTTGTGTCGATAAAATATTTTGCAACTTGATAGAGGTGGTGGCGACTGCATTGTTCATTTTATGTTGAATTTTACCTCAATAAAAAAAGGTAAAAGTGAGACAACAGCCCATCTCATAACAGAGGACTCCACCCAGAGTGTGTTGCTGGTGGGGGTCCAGCTCAGATTTAAGTAGCAAATTGAACACAACCAGGAGCACGTCCAGAGGAATGGCGTAAAGGAGACGCAGCCCCACGAGCCTGGGTGGGGCTCTGCCATGGGCCTAGAGGTTGCCATCAGCCTGCTGGGTCTGCAGCTCCTCAGGAGTTAATCTGATCCTCTGGAGGTTTTACAAGGCTCTCTCCCCAGCTCCTCCTCCACCTGCCTGTCTGGCCAGAGAGGCTGGCTGGCCTCCAGGATGCTCACAGCTCACTTCTCCCTCTTGCAGTTTGAGCAGGCAGCCTAGCCAGGGTCTGGCACAACTTCAGTGGGCTCCAAGGGGCTGAACTGGGGGCAGCTCCGGATTGGGGCTCCCCAGTGCGCGGACACTGAAAATCTATCTTCTGAGCCCAGCTAGCAGGATTGGGACCACTCTGGCAGATCCAGGGAAAGGTTTGGGACTTCCTCCAGGAACACAGGTAGGTGAAAAGGGCCTCCTCATAAGAGGAATTAACAGGCAGTAACACATCTGAGTGTGTGAGTGACTCCACACTGGTTTCCTTATCTTAGACCTGCAGGAGGGTCTGTAGCTGTTCTCCAGGGGAAGGGGATATTTCAGGGACATACTTCTGGTTAATTTCCACTTGCTCTTCAGAGCTCAACCCAGACATCACTTTCTCCAAGAAGCCTCCCTTAGCCCTAAAGTGCCCTTTCTCTGCGTCCTCAAAGCATTCTGCATGTCTGTGTAGCATTTTCTATGCTATATTTGAGAAGCCCACTGACTCCTTGGTTCCCCACACATACTAGATGTGGACTGCCTGGTGCCCTCCTCCAGGTGTCCCCTTACTTTCAAGTCAGTGACCCTGTAAGTGTCTTGGGTGCCTGCTATTAACCTGGGGAAGGAGGGCTAGTTCCTTTTCTTACTTTGCCAGACAAGTGCCTGTTTACACGTGTGCATACGCGCGCGTGTGCACACACACACACGGCCTCAAAGAAAGTTTGGTCTGTTCTTCAATCCAGGTTTCTGTGATAGAATTTAAACTACACAGAACTGGGTGGCAATGGGCCAAGTTGTGGATATTGTGTCCTCAAACTAATGAGCTCAAACCCTTGCATAATACCAATCGTGGTATTTGGGGTGTTGGCCCCCATGTGAATGTCCTCTTGGTTGATAAGATCTCTCACTGGGACCTGTTTTTCATCCCCAATCTGCTCTATTTTGCTTTCCTCCTTTCCCAGGCTGGGGCTGTTCCCTTGGTTGGGGTGTCCCAGCTCAGCTCCTCATCAGTATTAGAGTCCCCATTCATTTTACTGCTGCTCAGAGTGAGGGGGAGGCTTGGAACCTAGACTCAGATTAGAGGAGGGAGAGGGCCCTGACCTCCAGGTGGAAGCTTGCTTTCTCTTTCTGCTCCTTGATGATCATCCTAAATTACTTTCAACAACAGATCACTTATGCCGAAAGTGTTAATCTCATGCCCACACACACACAGACTTCAGTGATCTACGTACAAGATTCATGTCTTTCTGTTAGCATAATTTTTGGACTTTATTATGCTGAAAGAGTGTCTGTCTCTTCCCCAACCTTGACTGTGACATTACAAAACCCTTTCCTGTCAGTTTGGCCTTGGAGAACTCTGCTTTCAATTCCCATTTCTCATTTTCCCTGGCTGCCACCATTAGGGGCGGGGGGACAAATAGACACAAGGCATGTCTTAAAACTCAGACTGGGGCTGGGGGCACCCAGGCCACGGGCAGGTGCAGAAGGTCACTGCTATAACCTCCCACGAGGGCCAGTAAGACCAACCCCCTGGGGCTCAAAGCGTACAATCTAGCTTGTGTTTGAAAACAGAGAGATGGCCAGGAATTTACAATATGATGTGATAAGTACAGATAAGAAGTACATGATGCTTTGAGAGTGTAGAGAACAGGAGCCTCACCTTGTGAATGATGGAAGACTTTCTGAATGAGGTGATGTCTGAATTGAGCCATGAAGAACAAATAAAAGTTATCCAGGAAATGTTCATCTGCACCCTGCTCCCAAAATTCTCATTCTCCCTCAAGCTCTGAAGAGACCAGAGAGAGGCACTGAGATACCCTGCTGAGCTTTGTCTAGGATATTTGGGTTTGGTAGCCTGGACTCTGCGGCATTAGTGGAGCTGAGAGTGCCTGTGGATATTCCTCTGGGACCATGGGCGGATATGGAGACATGAAGAAGGCCTGGAGGTTCTCGGAAACCCCGGGGGCTGATGGTGCAGTACCACTGCTGATTTCTGTCTGGGAGATTCTCAGACATGGGTTAAGTCTCAGTCTGGGACACAGGACCTTGGTGGTTTCTGCCTTCAGTACCTTTGCTAATTGTTGGCAACTATCCCAAGGACTAAAATTTAGGAATCTAAGTGGAACCCATCAGCCATCCTAGGAGTGCCTCTTCCTCCTGTGGCTGAGGAAGGGGGCTGGTGATATGGCTCTAACTTTACTTGAGTGGTGCAGTTATTCAGGCTGCACTATTACCTGGGCTAGCTGCAATTGGAGAGTCTAGAGCGGGCCTTGCTCTTCTAGGTTTAAGGAACAATCTCACATGGGCTGAGGATCATCAAGCTGAAGTGCTCGGTGGGACCTTGGCCACAGGGAACAGAAGGCTAAAGGAAAAAGCCAGGAATATGTGGGATTAGCACAAAGGGATGGGCTAGTAATGGGATGTCCTTGGGGTGGATGTGCCTAACATTGCTATTCGGCCACTACTGTAATATGAGTTCAAGGAAAGGACCTCCTCTTCCTCCTCCTCTTCTTCTTCCTCTTCTTCTTCCTCCTCTTCCTTCTCTTATTATTACTACTACTGAGGGGGCTGTGGTAGGCTGGGACATGATAATATACAAAATAAGAATGATTTTTTTTTATTTTGGAAAGAAATATTAATCCTACTTTGCCCTAGCTTTTAGTGGTGTCCCTGAGTCCAACTGCATACAAGACCCAACAAAGAGACACCTATTTATGTGTCTGGTTTTCTGTACTTTGGATCGCAGTTGTATGAAGATCCGTGGTGGGAAGGGAAGCCTTTCCCAGGGTCTCAATGGCAATGAATGAAATCCACTTTAATGGCAGTGACCCTGAATGGGGGCATTTGGGGAGACTACCTCTCTGTGCTTTCTAACTTTCAATGATGAATGCATATTAGTTGTGTAGCAGTTGTGTAGAATTAAAAAGGACTCTGTCCAGGGAAAACATAAATCCAGTCCAACCTCAGAATGGACCATAACAAGTGGCTATGGGGTGAACCACATGGGGGTGTTTTGGCTTGGGGAGGGGAGTGGGTGCTTTGAGCATCCTGGCAGCCCCCATCCCTTTCCCCACTCCAACCTCCCTCGGCTCCCATCTGTTGGCTAGAAAAGGCTATGGTTAATAGGGCTTACTAGTGGTTGTTCACACACCTGACAGGGCTGCCCTGTGCCAGAACCTCATAGCTTGACTGTATCTCTCTCCACAGTGCCTTTTTTGTGTTTGGACCCAGAATACTGAGGCTGTACACACGGCTTGCCTTTGCTTCTTCTGGTCTCAGCTTGTGTCTGTACACACAGACTTGTCTGATTGATCTTTCTTAGAAGCTGATAGTTTTATTGTTGAGTTTGGCATCACTTCTGGCAATGAGATTGGGGAGAAAGTTGGGCCTTTGAGCTCTAGTAGATGGCCTTGGCAAGTGACAGCAGCACGATTTAGGGAAATGACACTGCCAATCACAATGCACATCATCCAGTGTGCCCTGCTGAGGCTGCTGTACTCTAAGAGACTTGGATGGCCTAGCCAGTGGTGCTGGTGGCCAAGGTCAGGTGGATGGAGCAAGGCTACTCATCAAGCTGTTTGTGAGCTGCTCATCACCTCCAGGGTCCTTTCTGGGGATGCCTCCCTGCCTTCTCACCTCTGGGGGCTGCAGTGTTAGCCAGCAAGCAGCTTGGGAAATGCAGCCTCAGCCCAGGCTGCACCTCTGTGTCTGGATTTAGAAAGGGCTCCCAAGGCCCACAGGTCCCCAAAGCTCTGGGAACAGATTTCACTAATTACCCTTTTATTCTTCACCTGTCCTGTTCATGCTTTGAATTTGTCATGCTCTCTGATTAGATATTCTGTGGCACAGGAGTGCCACTCTCTCAGCTGAGGGAGTGAGGGAGAGAGAAGGAAGGGTGAAGGAGAGGAGAACTGGAGAGAGAGGAATCTGGGATGGTTGGAGAGAACAAAACAGGGTGCCATTTCTGCTATTTGCAAGTCCTCTAGACCCTTGATCTTCAGGGCCTTAGAGTAGAACACAGATTCACAGGTGATTCAAGAAGGCAGAGGTCTGTGCCCTGCTGTGGGGTAGGTATGTGGGTGGTGGGGAGACAATACTTGTATCAAATCCACATCTTCCAGGTAACTGTGGCCGTGGAGCCTGACCCACGATAGGTCAGAGAACAGGGCCTAAGAGCTGATCAAGAAGTTAGACCTGGGACTCAAGAGGAGACTTTGACCAAGAACTTACATTTATACAATTGATCCCATGTGTTCACAAAAATCTCATGGGATGGGAAGTGTGGAGATTCTCATCTCCACTTTATCATTCGCAGAATGAGGTGGACATCTTTCTACCTTCGTGGGGGGAGGCTGTAAGTTGGCTTTGAATTTGGTGCTTTTGTAAGCTGATAGCTCCACATCCTGTGCACCTGTATTTCATGCACATGGAAGCCAGGCTGTATTGGACCACTTGTTCTCCAATGCATGGATCCTATGCATTTCTTTGGGTTTGGCAATCATGGGCAAGACAGGAGGAGCAGTTGCCTCCAGGAGGCCTTCTGTTCTTGCATTTACGTCCATCTACTTCTGTGGGTAAGAACACAGTGAAACAACTCTAGAAAATTGGACTAATGAGAGGAAAATTTAAAAATTAAGCAATTATGACTTATGCATTATTCCAACAAATAAGACAACTATTTACTTATTGAACAGACTTCCCCTTGATTACAGACCATTAGCGGCTCTAGACTGTTGATATTTTATTAGAATTTTACAGGTGTGAGTTTTACACATTTTGCATTTTATACCAGGGAGCTAAGCTCACTTAGCTTATTAATGTGGAAATATATTCTTCAGTTCACTTTAACCAGAACTTGCTGTGGATCACCCTATACCAGGCACTAAGAATAGGAGAGTAAAGGACACCTGCCACTAGCTTACAGAGTGGGAGACAGTCACAGGGGAGGAAAAATGGATGTACCGTGTGGTGATTCCTGTAGGAGAGGTATGGACCTCTTTCTGCCTGGGAGAAGGAGGTGGGAGGGGGAAAGCTGGTTCTTGGTGGAAGGTTTCCCAGAGAATGTGATATCTGAGTAGAGCTTTGATGGATAAGTAGGATTTCACTAGGGTAGCAAAGAAAGGCATCCCAGGCTGGATGAATAGCATGTGCTAAAGCCCAGAGATGTGCAAGGCTGGCCTCTCATGGGAGCTGCAAGTAGTTTCGTGTGGCTGTAGCTGGTGTGGATTAGAGGGGATCTGGAAGGAGATGAGAGGTAATCAAGGGCAGGTTGGGTGAGCAGTTTATGAAAAGGCCTGTTAGGTAGATTAAGGAGTTTGATTTATCCCAGACACCTTTGGTAGCAAATGTTTTGTATTTTAGAAAGGTTGATCCAACTGTAAACTCCTGTTCAAGTTTCCTGCACTGTTTACTTGGATTGTCCAACAGATCCTTTCGAAATCCCATACCGATGAAGGACCTTTTGTAAAGCTGCCTGTCTCGTTGTGCCATGATCCGACTTGTCCCATAGCAGTGTCCTTTCTCCGTCACCATGAGGTCTGCACACCTCCCAAGTGCCCCCTGCTTACCTCTCCATCTGACCATGCACGCGTCTCTCCTCCATCAATGTTGGCTTTCTTCCATTCTCCATCCTCGCTTGGTGCCTTAGAGCCCGTTCTGTCTGTCCAGAGCAGTCCCTGCCCCATCACAGCATCAACACGTACTTATCTTCCAGGTCCCAGCTTTACCACCCCTTCCAGGAGCCTTTCCTGATTCCCCCAGAGTCAGTCCTATGATGAGAATCGGTGGTGGCACCCTGAATTTCCTGTTTTTTGTCCTCATTTTCTTTGCAATTGTTTGACATTTGTCTTTCTGCCAGCTCCTGAGCTCCCTCAGGGCTGGGCTTCATCTCCCCAGTTTGCCACCATTATCTCTGATACCTAGCAGGATGCTAGGAACTGTTTGTGAATGGATGGAGGTAGGGGATTCATTTAGAAATGTGTTGTAGGAGACCAGATGAGAGATAAAAGGGCTTGAGTGAAGCCAGTGGCAGTGGGAATGGAGAGGAGGGGCCTGCGTGGACCAGATCTCTGGGGCAGCACACACTGGATCGTACTGGATGTGGCGTCCTGGAAGAGTGGAAAGAGGCAAAGAAGGTGATGTGAAGGACTGCAAACACATTTTATCTGCTCTCCCCACCTTCTTACCCCTGCCTATAGAAGAGGGGACAGTTTTGTTCTATGTGACCTTTGCCTTTCTGCAGCCCCTCTCTACCACAGCCTCCCAAGAGGAGGAGGCCTTGCTACTCACCAGGCAGAGGCTGGACCTGGATCAGCAGGGTCTGGTCCCTGTGATCAGAAAGCTCATCGCCACACGCGGTCGCTGTGTTGCTCTTCCTGTCCTTTTGTAGATATCCCACCTGGACAGGGCGTTGCTCAGAGCAGGCCTTGCCTTGTGCCCCCGCTCTGCGTGCGTCTGAGCGATGTCAGACCAAGGCTGGCTCTCGGGTCTCACCATCAGGTGTTCAATGTGGAAAAGAAGACAGCAGGGTCCTCCCTCATGCCTCCTGGCCGGGGGAACCTTGTCCAGGCTCTGCCCAGGGGTCTTTCATTCTTGGTGGGCTGATTCGGGACACAGACCCCGGAGGGAATGAAATGAGACATGAATTAAGGCTCTCTAATTGCCTAATGTCCTGCACTGTCCGAGTTCCAAAGTATTCGTGAAACGTACTCACATTTACCTAACATACCTAACATAGCTAAGTAATGGGCAGAGCGATAACATGTGCGTGGCCCAGAGTCGTTCTCTGCGGGGCTGGCCTTCAGTCCAGTCCTCTCAAGGCTCACTTCCTAAATTGCGTCACGATTTTTTGTCATATTTTTTCCATTGTCTTTTTTCCATTTTTTCCATTACCATTTTATCCCCCTTATAGTGCCACCCCTCCCGCAATCATCACGCAGTTGTCCCTGAATTCAGTGGATCTAAAATTAGTCTGGGAACATTTTTTTCTTCTTGATATGTGCAAACATGGTACGACTTCACAAATATGTGATCTAAGGCTATGCCTCAGGTGGGCTCCGACCTGAAGAAGGATCTTAGAACTTTACTCTCTCTTGTAATTTCTTTTGATCTGTTAACATTTATATGAAAAATATGTACTATGTGCCAAAACGTTCAGATTATGCCTTGATGATGATTCTCAGAGCACTCCAATTTGGGATCTCCAAGGAAAATTCTTGTCCAGTCGCAAACAAAACCATACTACATATTTCAAACAGATGGCATTTAATACAGAGAATTAGTTACTCTAGACTTGCAAAGCTGAAATGATCCAGGAACTAGTCATTGTAAGAATAGCTACTATCCCTAGGGCTGGGGAAACAAGAGGGAAAGAGGACCCTAGGGGTCTGATGCTCAGAGCCCCAAGGAGGCATCAGGTCAGCTGGACCACCATGTGAAGGGGCTGGGAGTGTGGGTGGAGTGTGGCATGGCAGGTGGTCTGACTGCCAAGGGTCATGGCCCAGCTACTGCTGGCACCTCTACAGGTGGCCACAGCTGGGGCTGGATGTTTGAAGGGAGTGCAGTGAGGCTGGTCTCGGCAGTAGCAAAGCATCCCTCTGCAACTCTCTCCCTCCTGGCCTGTCCTTCTCCCTTTGAGTCCTCCTCTGGCTGACCCAACAGGAAGTTGGTGGGTAGGGATGCCTGGGAAGAGTGGTCTGGGAAGCCCAGCCCCAGCACTGCACAGTGTGAGGTGGCCGGAGCTGAGGGGCCACAGAGAATAACCAGAGTCACAGAAGCAGATTTGAGGACAGGTTAATTTCAAGGCTCCACGCACTCACTCCTGCCTTATATGGAGATTAGGCCTTCTGCGCTGTATTCTGATAAGCTCATCTGGTACAAGTCCAATAAAGTTAAGCTCCTGTGGATAGGAATGAAGAGGTGGATATTCCTGCATGTCAATCACCAGAGAAGAAGCAAGCCATTCTTTGAGACAAAAGGGCGCAAATGGTGGGTCTTAGACTGGCGGGGAGGGAACGCCTGCTGTTCTCCAGGCTGTTGTCTCTTCAGTTTGAACTTTGCAAGGTGCTCTCAAAGGCACTTCTTGGTGGTGGGTGTGGTGGACAAGCTCCCACCACTCGCTCAACTAGGGGCTGAGGCAGAGCAGAGTGAGCCATTGCCTTGCCTAGGGGGCCCTGCTTTCTGTTGTTCTCTGGGTTCCTAGCCCTTTGTTCTGAGGAACCATGGAGAGAGTTGAGGAAAGACTTTATGGGCCTGGGGGCCCATGGAGGGACCCAGGAACAGCTCCCCAGGGCCCCCTGGGGGCCATGTTGGTGTTAGCTATAGTGATGTGGGAAGAGTACTCCAGGTGTACCCTAAGCAAAGGGGTGACACGGCCATTGTTCTTCCTCATGTGAGCATTCTCTTTGTTGTCAGTTTCAGAATTATGGGACCTAATTTTATTAATAAAACTGGGATTAATAAAATAGATCCCAAGGATTTGGGGGGCAGGTAGTAGAGAAAGAGCTTGGAATTTCCCTCCAAATGTTTTCTTATCAAGTGGTGCTTCTTGGGCATCTCTTTGCCATGCCAGCCTCTACTCTGATTCCAGAGTTCACCTTCCTCGGAGATTCCGACGAAGTGGCACAGGGCTCTGGGCTGTAAGTCCGGGAATACTCTTTGTGCCAGGCACGCATCTCCCACCTCCACCCCAGCCCTGTTCTCACCATTTTCCTTGCTCACTTTCTTTAAAGGCGAGAAAGAGTGCCATATGCAAGTCTCTCTGGAAGGAGACAGGAAATTACATTGAACTGCTGTCTAAGTGGGTGATGGCAGACTCTTTGCCTGTCAGTGTGAGGGCTCTGGCATCTGAGGGTAGGAGGAGGGTGCCAGGCAGGGGTAAAGTAGGGACAAAGAGGGATTTGCTGGGAAGGTGGGGAGAGACAGTATTGCTCAGTGATTTTGCCCAAGGTCAGCCTGAAAGTGCCTTCTCTTTCTGACCTTGGTCAGTCTGAGTTGGTCCTGTGCATGCGCTGCCTCTCAGAGCAGAGGGTGCAGTCGGGGTGAGTATGTCCACCCCACTCCATTCCTCGCTGACTCCGAGGCCGTTGGAGATGATTTTGCAAAGAGTTTCTAAAGATTTTTTAGCACACGCCTTCTGCTGTGTCTGTCCCCATCAGCCAAGATTTGGTTAAGCTTAGAACATGCTTTCTAAAGTCCCTATGTTTTAACTTTTGCTTCCTCTCTCTGTTAAGAGCATTGCGGTTTAGTTTAAAGCTGCCATTTTACAAATGAGAAAATCCAGGCTCAGCAGGGGAAGGGCCACACACGGGGGCTTCCTCCTGGATATGCTCTGTGCCACAACTACTTCTCTTGGTGATCTACCTGTAAAGTACAGGTTTATGGAGCAGTTGTCTGGCTGGCTCCAGGCCATGCGCCTTTGCATCTGGGTGTTTGAAAGGTGGACATGTGCCTGTACATGTACAGACATGTGTATACATGGGCATATGTCTGTGCACATGGACAGATGTATGTGTAGTGCCAGGTATATGTGTGTGTGCATAGGCAAGTAGGTGTGTACCCGGGTAGGCATGTGTATCCATGGCCATGCGTGTGTGTGCACAGGCAGATGTGTGTGCACACAGGCAGGTTTATGTGTACATGAGAAGATGTGTATGTGGGTGGGCATGTGTGCATACATGGGCAAATATTATATGTACGTGGGTGGATGTGCATCTGCAAAGGCAGACATATTTTTACATGGACAGACGTGTGTATCCCTGGGCATGTGTGTGTTGTACATGGACAGATATATGTGTACATAGGCATGTGTATTCACGGGCAGGCATGTGTGTGTGTAGCTTACATGGTGGCTGTCACCCAGCAGCACTCTCAGGAGAGGAGCACACAGCAAAGACAAATCAAGTCCTGGGGCACTGTCCGTCCGGCTCCATGTCTGCAGAGGGTGCCCCTGATACTGCTTGCACCCAAGGGGCCCAGCATTTCTCCCTGGTCTGGGAGTCTGCATGTGGACCATTGCTGCCCTGATTCAAACCATGCAGCCTGCGACCTTCCTGGCTGCACTTTCCCACCTCCACAGCTCCGTCTCCTTGCAGAGGTAAGAGGTCTGCAGGACGCTGTTCCAGCAGCAGCCACGGCAGCAGCAGGAGCAGCACCGGCACCCTCCAAATTGGGACTCTAGCCCTTTAAATCTGCTCAGTTACCAAAAAAGAAGAGGCATCAGACCCTGTTAATTAAAGCTCGCCCTGGTCCATCATTCTGAGGAGCTGCAGTGCTCTGCTCTTTCCTGATGGCTTAGAGATTCTCCTTAACTCCCAGCCATGGATCTTGGAGAATTTCCCCCGAGATCAGCAGGAGGTATGATCCTTATCGATGGCACTCTGGGGCTTATGTGGCTCTAAATCCATAATACAACTGACTGCATGGATGCTGCCTGGCCCCCCTTCCTTTCCCTCTTCCCCTCTGCCTCCTCTCCAATTTCCCAGCTTGTGTTTAGTTGAGGCAAATCAAGTTTTTGTGGGTTTCAGAGGAAAGGGAGGGGTCTGGGGTCTGTAGGTAGCTCCTCATGCATTTGCTTTGGTCCTGGCTTCACCCAGCTGCCCAAGGGGCATGGAGGGGCTGGGAAACATGTTTCTCCCAGCTTGGGGTCATGCAAAACCATTTCCTCCTGGCTGGGTCCCTTCCTTCAGGTTAGCATTAAAAGGGCATAACCCTCACTTGACTTGCTCCTTAAATCAACGAGCTGCCACTCGTTCGGTCTGAAGCTGGTTGCGCGGCTGTTCCTGTTATTAGAAAACTCGTTACATACAACTTTGTCTCCACGCATTGTCCCGGCAGGAGCACCTGTCTCCCAGTCTCCCCTCCCCTTGACTTTGAATGCTGCTAGACTGAAATGCTTGCTGTAAGATTTCAGGAATTCATAACCCTTTCCCTGTGCCTTTTGAGGAAACTCACTTCCAGACGAGTCTAAGGTTCTGTTGCAAAGAGTTGTTTTTATTCAGGAATCTGCTCTAGCCTGGCAGAGAGAGGGAGATTTATCTTATTTTACATTGCATTTTGTAAATTGTACTTGAGCCCAGGGAACGTCTATCTGCGAATCCTTCATTGATTTGTTTTTGCCCCCACAGCTTCCTTCTGGGTGAAATGTTCTCTCGAGTCATACCCGAAGGAAAGGTTTCCTTTCAATCAGCTTGACATGACTTCACAGATGTCCCTGAAAGCCAGGCCCTGGCAGAGGGAGCCATTTTCATCGTCCTGAGGAACAGTCCCCAGGAGCCCAGAACCAGGGTCCATGTGCCTTGAGAGGGGGTGTCCAAGCTATACTCCCCTGTTCCCTTTCCCTAGGGGAGCAGCTTAGGAGGGAAAGCACTTTTACAGATTTTTCCAGGGGCTTTAAAACACTGTGGATGATTAACATTGCTTCTCAAGTCTTGAGAGGGATCTGAGCCAAAACACAGCTCACAGGAATGGGAATTTCCCCCCAAAGTTATTGCCTGCCGAGTTCGAAGCTGTTTACACAAACAGTAGTTATGGTGTGTGTTATGGTGTGTGCAGCTAAATCCTCTCCAGTCCCCCAGCGAAGGGTGAGACTTTCTCTGAGTGAAAGTCATGGAAGTCAGCATATCTGCCTCCCAGTCCCCGTGAGTGCAATCCGATTCGTATTCTCAGAAGAATAAAACTCTCAGCTATGGCAGAAAACAGTCCAGTTAGGAGAGCCTGTTCAAAGCCTACAAATGAAGCACTTGATGGAATCCCTAATCACCATGCCCATCAGTGGATTGAGACTCGGAGGGAGGCAGAAGGGAGAGATATTTCCTGCAAACAAAGAGCCACCAGGGAGGCACGATGAGGGAAGCCCCCAGCAGAATGGGGAGAGGAGGCCTGTGGGAGGCGGCATTCTGGGTCTGGTGCTCTCTTCCAGGCTTTGCTTTCCAGCTGCTCTATGAATGGCTTCGCTGAGGGTTGGGCTTGCGCCTGGAGCTGGGGATGTAAGGAGGACTGTGGCCACGGTAAGCAGGGTGACTTCCTGAGCTCACAGACAGAGGGTCCAACCTGGGAGGTCCTCTCCTAGCTCTTCTCTCCCGACCCCCTTGGGGACTAAACGTCCAGGGTCCTCTGCCTCTCTGGGACTATTGCTCCAGAGTCAACACCCTTCTTCTGCCAAAAGAACCTGGGCATCACAAAACCCCTGCTAGGGCAGGGAGAGGCTGGGACAGACATCACTACTGTGTAATCATGGCCTTGGACCGGCGGGACCTCTGTACAATACGGAAATGAGTAGACCGTTCCTTTGTGTCAGTTTTCTTTTCGACTTAATGATGTGTAAACGTGTTTTGTTTTTTAATTTACTGGATGGCCGCTGGCTTTCAAGGAGCTGTAAATAGATCCCAATGGAGTGTGTTTAGACCTGGCAACATTGCAGTTCTGCGGTCCATGGGCGTGCTTTTCATGGCTTTAGTGAGTGTTCCCATTACTATGGTGTTGGAGTGGAAAGGGCAGGGCCTTGGGGAAATGACAAATCTTCACTGGCTTGTATGTGGCCTAGGCCAGTTAGGTAGCCTCCTGAGGCTCTGTTTCTTCATCTGTAATATGGTGACGTTGTCAGGGTTAAATGGAATAATTTAGCTAAAGTCTGGGCACACAGGAGGCACAAAAGAAGTTTTCTCCTTTCCTTCCAACGAAGGCATCTGCCTTCTGTTAGGAAAACCTTAACATGAAGGATGGAACCACTTAAATAGGACCCTGCCTTCTCTAGGGCAGGGGCAACCTCTTCCGTGTCATTACACCTACCCCTCAATGGCTAGCACGGGACCTGATGTGGGGTAGAAACTATATAAAAATTTATGCCCGAAGGTCTGTGGGCATTTAACCTTCAACGTAGGTGATTTTCAATGACTAAGCGGAACCACTTCTCACTGAGTTCACTTACGAAATACAGCTGAGCCAGACAGATCAAAGAGTCCCATGACCATAATAAATCTAGCCTAAAGTATATCCTTTTGTGAATTGTAATAAAAAAGGCTCTCCCACATTAGGACCTGCAGCAGGTGCCTATGGATTCCTGGAGTGTCCCAGGAACCATTCTGGTTGCTGAGGAGTGTCCGGGTGACTTCTGCCTTCTCTCACTGAGTGCTACTTTCTCTTTTTCATGGTTTGAAGAAGAGACTCTGAAAAGGGAAAACAGCTCCGGTTGGAAACAGGCACTTTATCCCGTCATTCTGGTGTGTAGGACAAGTCAACCAATATATCAGTGAATTCATCAATAAGCCAGTCTATGTATAGCCACCACTTATTGGGCAGAGTCATTGATTTCATAAATATATAGTAAAATAATGATAATAATAGTAACAACTCATACCACCACTACTGCCTGATATTTACTGAGGATCTCCCTGGCTACAGGCTGGGTACCCACCCGGGAGTGACAGCTCCACTGCTCTGAAGTAGGGGACAGAGGAGTGAACAGTGTGGCCCTGGCCGACTGGTACAGGCTATGACAACAAGCAAGAGTCGAATCCACTCTGGGGACTCAGGAGAGACTTTTTAAAATGGTTCTTCTAACTACTGTGCTGAAGAAAAGATTGTAGGTGGCAAGGATGGAAGCAGGAAGATCAGCTAGGAGGTGAGTAAAAATCCCAGAGAGAGCCAATGGTGGCTGGATGAGGGGGAACAGTAGAGCAGTGAAAAGGGCTAGGAATCTGGATTTTTGGAATTTTCTCCTTTCCTTCTTTCCTTCCTTCCTTCCTTCCTTCCTTCCTTCCTTCCTTCCTTCCTTCCTTCCTTCCTTTTCCTTTTCCTTTTCCTTTTTTTGATGGAGGCAATGGGATTTGCTGATAGACTGGAGAGTTGTGTGAGAGAAAATGATGAGTCAAGGATGACTCAAGCTTTTTTGGCCTCCAGTGGGGATGACTGGGGGTGGACCAGGTTTGGGAGAAAATCAGGAGTTCAGTGTTTCTCCCGTTAAGTTCAAGATGCCTGTTGAGCATCTTGGGAAAGATGTTGAGTGGGCAGTCATGGGTTCGTAGCAGAGGTCTGGGCTGGATACAGAGCTTTAGGAGCCACTAGGGCACAGATGGTATTTAAAGCTGTATCAGATGAGATCATCAGCAGATGGATTAGGGATGGAGAGGACTAAGGACTGAATTCTGAGTCATTACAACTATTTACGTGTTCAAGACAGGAGGTGAAGCCAATCGAGGAGACTGAAGAAGAGTATCTTTTCCATTTAAGACAATTTACCCCATTCCTGTGTTCTATTTCCTCCCCTCTCCTGGGAGCAAGATTCATAGATCACCCTCCT